>JAWQUT010000987.1:47196-63291 GCA_033807755.1 Ellobium chinense
TCTGATACCGGTATCAGATTACCGGAGGGGGTAGTCTCATACCGGTATCAAGCTACCCCCCCGGTATGAGATTACCCCCTTCCCTTTTTCTATTTATAGCATTTATTTATTGCCTGAATACAAATTCAAGACAGCAACAGCACTAGCAACACCAACAACATCAACAGCAACAAGATATGATAATTTTTTGAGTCACTAAAAAGTATCTGTTTTGATAGCGTTTCCATCATACAAGACCCCCCCCCCCCNCCTCCTTTTCCCCTTTCTTTTTTTTTTTACATCATCATATTTTTACCCTTTTATTCAACTGCTACCGACTCTATAGATGACGTTGTTCGGGTTCGGGTTAGGGTTAGGGTTAGGGTTAGGGTAAGGTTAGGGTCTGATATTCACTCCAACGACTGCTTGGAGTGAATATCAGCTAGATGAAGAAATAGAGAAGAGAAAGCTGATATATAATTAGAACAAACTGTCAGCCAAACCAACAATAACATAATCCTCAACTCTACCGATTTTAGAAGCAAAAAAATATGTCAATCCTGTCTTTTTAGCACATGTGGGTGCGTGCAAAGAAAAGATGTATAAAATAAGTAACTATATAAACACAAATAACAACTTTTTATAGGGGGGTAATATCATACCAGGGGGGGTAGCTTGATACCGGTCTCAGATTACCCGCCCGGTAATCTTATACCGGTATCAAATTACCGGGGGGTGACTTCATACCGGGGGTAATTCTATTCCTTTACACTGGTGTCAGCCAGCCCAAACAATCCTTTAATTTAAGATTTAGGTTTGTTTGATTTAAGGACAATGTTATAACACTTTCTCAGAGGTCTCAACTGATGGTTAGGAGAAAGGGCTCGAAAACTGGAAAGTAGGCAAATTTCGTAACAAACCACCCAACTGACGCAAGCTGATAGACGGATAAAATAAAATAACATAACATAATATTCCATTTGGAAATATGTCTTGAACACGTGCAGAACAGATAATACAACAGTGAGTGACTTGGAATCATAAATAAAATCACCTTCAGATACAAGATATAATCAGATCTCCTCCCTCCCACTTCACCTCCTCTCTCTCTCTCTCTCTCTCTCTCTCTCTCTCTCTCTCACTCTCACACACACACACACACACACACACACACACACACAGACACACACACACACACACACACACACACACACACACACACGCACGCACATACACGCACACGCACGCACGCACGCACCCACCCACCCGGAGCAGGAGTCTGAGATCACGGGGGAGCATGGGTACCATGTGCTATGTAACTCTCTATTATTTTTGTGCCCTGGATTCATCCAACGCAACATTTTCGTGGCTGTTATCCCATTGATTACAGTTCTACCAAATAAGCTCCGACACATATTATTTATTACTTAATTTATTACTTATAATCGCAAGGATCAACTTCAAAGTTGTAAGAGAAGACAGAAACATGATAGAGGTTACTGGAGAAAAGAAAGAAAAAAAGAAAGAGGCCTGTATTGACACACCTCTGCGGTTTCTGGGTCTTGAAAGGCAGAAAAACAAATCAAAAGGTTATCATAAAATGACTCAAGGCTGATGTACTTTTGGTACATGATTTTTTTCTTTTATCCCACCATTCCCTGCTTGATTAGCCATATTTGCGTCATTTCCTGAACTTCAGCTCCCCGCCCTGATTGAGCCATTTAACATTCTAAGGTCTGCCAAATACCGCTAGCTAGTGTTATTTTTTGCGGGTTGTGATAAAATAACTAGTTGGATTTTGCCCGTCAACAAGTATATTAGCGGGGGACTTCCCCTTTAATAGACCGGAGTCCATCCAAAATCACTGCGCGTGAGTTCAATGTCTGTACCTGCCGGCTCCAGGCTTGTGTGTCAGTGACAATTTTAAATATCTACTAACGTGAGTACTCATGCACCAGTAACGTCTATAGTCGTTATCGATACTGTGATTGCAGACCTTATGCTTGTAACCGAGATCGGTAGTCAAAATAAGATTCCACTGATTAATCAAAGCATTCATATGAAAGTCTTAAAGAGAAATGCAAACTCTTTGCCTAATCACTGAAGGAAATCAGTTCCAAATTAATGACTTTGATGAAGTTTTTATCTAAAATAATAATTTAAGCTACCAAAAAAAAAAAAAAAAANAAAAAAAAAAAAAAAAAAAGCGAAATTGAATTGAAATGGCGGTGTCGAAAAGTTCAGCTTCTAGTTGGGTTGTTGAGTCAAAATATTTGCAGGAAGTTGGCAAATGTGACTGCAAGCATGCGAGTGTGCCCGAAAAATACAATTTCACACGGATGAAGATTTTAGTTGGAAGTAAGTGTCTTCTTATTGTAGGGGAAAGGGGAGGGGGAGAGGGAGACAAGGTACCATTTCAAAAGTAAGTCAACTGATTCCTTCTGACTGGATTTTGCGTTAGCAGGGATTTGCTCTCAGAGGTTTGAGTTGACTAGGTACATAATGAAGACTATAATAATTTTTTTTTTTAAAAATCCGAGTGTACTCTATGATGCTTCAGTATTCAGAACAACAGAACTGAGGGGTGATAAATATACATTTATAACAAATTTTCCGAAAGAGTATTCATTTGAAAACTAGTACCGTGAGTACTGATATATACTATGCCATAGTCATGTTATGTTATTAGGCTTGTCCCATCAATCTGAATCCCTAGGTGTTGTGAGCAGCCGGTAGCAAACACGATATTCCTCCTTCTCCATCCTTGCTCCGCCCCGCCTGGTTAAAAAAACATGTGACTTAACCCTGTAAGACCCACATTTCCGTAAATGGCACAGGAGCTTGGATTGTCCATTCTGGTCATTTGATATGGGGTAGATCTATATGAATGGTTATTATGATTATTAAGGAATGTACTTAACAGATTTATTTGATTTTGTGTTCAGTTAAGCGGGTTTACCTAATACATGTACACACTTTAAAATAGAATTTATCTATTATGATATTGTACTTCTGCTCTGGGACTAGAAGGGTTAAGGCAAGTTTGAAAAGCAGATTTAATTCTATTACACGTATAATGCGGATTCAGGATCAACTAAGTCTGCTGTATATAATAAAATCTGTATGTGTGACGATCGTTGTCCCTTCCTTCAAAAAGGGCTCATTTTAGGTGGTCTGCATAATAAGGAGATCAATAAATCATATAGGAGGTTTGAATGGTTGTCGCCATGGTAGGTAGCGGGGATATACAGGTGATAGCGATATACAGATAGCCGCGATATACAGATAGCCGCGATATACAGATAGCCGCGATATACAGGTAGCCGCGATATACAGGTAGCCGCGATATACAGGTAGCCGCGACATACAGGTAGCCGCGACATACAGGTAGCCACGATATACAGGTAGCCACGATATACAGGTAGTCGCCAGATCAGGTTCGACTGTACTAATTCCCGCTCACGAAGTGTTAGGTTAGCAGCCTGCTGCAACCCTTGTTTTCATCTTGGCTTTTCTGTTCGATATATCTTATCATATTCAATCTATTCTTAAATGAAAGCGCCTTCTGACTTCTTATTCGCCCGCCCCCGTCCTACCCGCCTNAATAGCACGGAACGAAAGTCAGTTGCCATTTTCAGACCGCATTTTATTTCCTTGGAAGTATTACTCCGGAAGGACATATGACTTGGAAAACAGCCATCTTAAAAGGAAGTGGGGCAGGCTCATGGATGCGGAAGTCCTCGATGACATTTTGAGAATGACAGAGGCTGGATATTTGAGATATCGACCGACATAAAGCCAGAATAAAATTCATGTTACCGCAGGCTTTACTGCGTAGCCGGCATAAACTCGAGGGTTTTCTAGCAGATTAATCGAAATATCGTCATGTGACAGCAAGGTCGTTTCCAAGTGACGATACTAAGTCTACGATGCCCACGCGTTTGAAATCAGTAAATCTGTTGACATTTTAGGCAGGAAATTGTGACACCAGAACAGAAAGTCCATTCTATTCTGAGAGTATTCCAGTATTTTTTTTTCAAATTATGATTGCCTATATCGGGTCTAATTCAGGCTGGAAAATGATAACATACACCAAGGGTATAATAGCCAAACATCTTTTCCAGTCCCAGATTTGCTTTAAAGTTAATAATCTACAGCTTCTTGTCTAACAATTTGCAGGAATCTCACAAGATCTCTTTGGCTTTTGATTTATTTGCCATAGAAAAGCCTTATACTTACATAGTTAAATTGCAGGCATATGTTTTGTTGTTGTTGTTGTTTGCCTGTGGTGATCTAATGTTCTGTGTTGGTGAGTATCTCTGTAAGACCTGTAAGTGGTTTAGGATCTCACCAAGACAAACCGCATATAAAAGATTCAGGACTCCTCTTCTTGCATGTTAAATCTCATGCGAGTGCATGTACAACGTTTTACAAGGTTTACTGAAAAAAAAAAAAAAAAGAAAAACCCAGATTACAGTGTATCTTGTAGACCCACTTTTACAAACTACAAAATGAGACCGAACATCAAAATAATGAATATGTCAAAATATAATAGATCAATATATAAAACATTTGGATCGATCAACCAACCAGTCAACTCAACCCAACCCAACCCAACCCAACCCAACCCAACTAATCTTCAGTGAACTAGTTCAAGTTTGGGATCAGAACTGTATTAAACAAACAATACTTTATTGAACATCACAATCAAAACAAAATCAGTGCGTTCGATTCTCGGGTCATAAGAATATCATGAAACGTTGAAAACTTAATCAGGCCGTTGTTAACACTACTCAGACTGAACGTCACTGAAATCTCAGAGCACGGCCGGACGCTAGTATTAAATTACCCCCACATTAGAACTTGACACAACAACCACGCTGATGAATTTTCCCTTATCAGCTGCAGGATACAGGATTTGATTGCGAAATCTGGGAATGGAGTCAACACCGAGCAATTTAAAATTAAGCGGGCTATAAAATTTTGTAAGCCGTGGTAGTATTCGAAGTGGGCCAAGTTCGGGCAACTACCTTTGGCGATAATAAATACCCCCGGGTATCTACCCACGCAGTTCAGTTGCACGTGAAGCAAATTGACTTTGGAGTTTAGGTAATATCCAGGGATTCTCCTGCCTAGTGGTTGGATTAAGGTTAGAGACAGGGTTTGGGCTAGGGATAGATCTGAAGAAGAGCTATTGAGGCAACTCCTAGACAGTAAAATAATCATCTAGAAACTTTCATGTGTTCGTTCTATCACTTAATTCTGCCATACTTTAAACCTGACACTATTTTGTAAGTCCCTGCAAATTACCGAACTCAGAACTGTGGCTAAGTAAAAACCATTCTGAGTATTGATTTATTTAAGGGTCATTTTGGGTAACATGTCCCGTCAGTTAACTTGAAAACTATGTAGTTCATAGTTTTGAAATGTCTAGTGTATTACGATACAATCTTAACCAAGAACAGATACACTCTTAACCAGAAACATATACAATCTTAACCAGGAACCCTGCAATGCAAGATGTTGTCTGCCGAAAGCACACAACTAGAATAGTGGGCAAAATAAATGAAAGTTGCTCAGCATAAAGTTCTGTACCCTCTGTCAAGCATTTGTTTCTATGCACTAGAAATGCGCCCTTTGACACACTCTTATGACGTAGGAAATATGGTCCATTTTCGTGCGTAGAAGCCGCATTCTCTGAAACGCTATATACTGTTCTAAGTGGTGGGCAACTGTATTACGGACCAAAAAAAAATCTAGAGAGAGATCTCCAGTTCAAAAGATTCGTATATTTCCACGGAGCAGTGCGTCCCAAATTTGGATATTTTTGTAAACACGAACGACCGAATAAAAGTTCTCCTTTTATAGAAAGAAGATTACCACATGACAAAATCTGTCCTATTGCATGTTGGTGGATTGTGCTTTATAGTCTGTGCACTCTCTGCCTTTTACTCCTTTTGTTTTCGTTTGAGCTGGGAGGATCGCTTGCGTTTTCTTATCGTCATTGCCTTCTGGCTTGATAGAGCCTTTGTCCAATTCATTATCGCTGTCTGACTGAAGTGAGTCTAAATCTGCATTGGGTACGCGGCTGACCTGTGTGTCTTGAGGTCTCTCTAATCTTGCTTTCTCTTCCTTTTACTCCTCTGGTCTGAATTTGTGAAGATGACTGAAGGTTGTTGTGCTTTCTCACTCGATTTAGTAAGATCTGAGCTCTCAGAAGTCAGCGATACCCAATGTTGTGGGATGATGCGCACTCTATTGCGACGCGCACCTCATTGTGAAGCGCACTTTTTTGCACCGCACCTATGTCGTTGTCTTGACTCGCCACTTGTCGACAGAAGTACAAGAATACGTTAATAAAGTAAAAGGTTCTTAAAGACTTATGTCTTCTTCTATTTCATGGTTTCTTTTACTTAAAGACGCGGCGTCTATTTTTTTTTCTCCTGGCGATTTTTTGTTGTGTGATTTTTGTTTTTGTATTTTTGCGCAAGGGCTTGGCGTTTTTCTATTTACTGGTTTCTTTTATTAAAGGCTTGACGTTTATAAGTGGTCATAGAGACAGTGGTTTATTGGTTGAGAGGAGCAAATGGAAATAGAGTTCGGAATTCAAAGCTTCGGCTTAAGCGTATTTTTCTTCGGTCTCTATTGTGTATGATACTTCCCTCTGTGCCTCTTGTGTGCCTGTGCGTGCGTGCGTGCGTGCGTGCTTGTGTGTATGGGGGGGGNGGGGGGGGGGGGGGAAGAGTTTAGGTAAGTGAGTAACAAGGGATGGATGGGTAGATTTTTTTGTAACTTATACAAAGAACACTATTTTGTGGTACGGTGCCACACTGGATACTTTCCATGGAATGATTCTACTGTGAATTCGTTACGGAATGTTATAGAGAACCTCTTTCTTATAAAATGTTGTAATGCGTGTCATTCGTATCAATAGCTTTTTCTATCGATGCCTCTTTTCAAACGGTTGAGTCGCTTAGCGTCACTTCAGTGATAGTCATTACAAATCGCCAGCGCAGCTCCTCCCTAATAGATATCATGCAATGGCGTGTCGAAAACATACTGTACTTAAAGGGGAGATGCGATTTTGTGACTTTGAGGATTGTGGGGAGGGGGTGGGCACGCATATAAAGTAAGATAGTTGGAATATACGTCAGTCTCAGGCTCAAAGATTGGTAGAGTGAGAGGAGGAGAATAACATAACGTGAGAAGTATTTTTTTTGTTTTTGTTTGGGGGAGAGGTATAGACTACCCTTGACAATACCCAAGAGCCTCACAAAATCTGTTTCGCCTCTTTGTTTGTTTGTTTGTTTGTTTGTTTGTTGTTGTTGTTTTTTGTTGGGGAGGAGGGGGAGGGAGAGGGGTTTTTAAGAATGAGAAATGTGTACTCATTTTATGTTGCCATATAAAAACAATTTGTATATTTCATTCTAAATACTTTGCTATAAGATAAACTAAAAAGAGATCTACCTTCACTCTTCTTTCATGACTCAAGGACCTGTTACGGTATGCATCTAAGTAAGATCTCATGGCATAATTTTTCAAAAGGGATCTCCGAGCTTCACATACAACTTAAAGCCTCAGCAAGTAAAAATTCGAAACTATTATCCACGCCGCTGCATCTTTGAAAAGCGTTTATGTAGCCAATTATCTGCTGCAGCACCTCTTGAGGCGCAACTGTTTGGATCCTGCTTCCAGTACAAAAGCACCAGACTGATCTTGATTAGTCAGCTCCAACGAAGCTTCCTTCTGGTTTGAGCAAAATGTAAATAATGGGGTGATTACGTCACCGTTTTCGCCGGAAAGTAAAAGATGCATCAACCGCCCCCCCCCCCCNNNAAAAAAAAAAAGTAATGTAACAGACCATATCAGCAAATAACATCCCCCTGACAATTGACAAGCAGAATAATAATTGCTGGAGACGTGGATATCAGTGCATGCTAAGTGATTGAGAGGGACGTGTAACGGCATTATCGAAGAGGAAAACACAAAAGATTTAATAGAGAGCGTGCGCATTAACGATAGGATCTCTTCCTATCGTAAGAATTATGTTAACTGCAACAGTGCTGAATTCATCTTTTGTAGCCTTAGACATGAGGATTTACTGCAATTCTTACGACATTAAGATCACAATTTATGCGCTGCTTATGGAGGTGACTGTCTTGAGTTACTAAAATTTACAGTTATAAACAGAAACGTCGTTAAGGGTTCCAAATGGAGTTACACGAGAAGGCTACATACAGAAGATGTTGTAAGGAGTACAAACGACATACCATCCGTCATGGGAGGCAACTGAAGGGAAGCTGGAAAAGGGAAGAGGAAAGTGTACAGACCTTTTAATTTCCGTGTGAGTCGGGCATAAGCTTTTCTTCTTCTAGCTACCGTCCTGGCTCGACAAATAATTCTTAGTAAAATAAGCTATTTTAAATCTCCCGAGCCGCATTAAATCATCACCACATAGATATTCTGTACTGTCGTAATTCGCACATGGACTAGGAATAACATACGACACTACTTTTCCTAATCGATATGATGTGGTCGCATAAGACCGATCCTGATTGCGTGTTCTTCTCCTAACATCCACACTTCAAACAACGTTAATGACATCTAGAAATATCTTGTTTATCAACGAGTCCCTAGAGATAATGACTGTCAAGCGATGACACCGTTGCATCTTGCAGCCAAAGATAACAAAGAAATTGAATTATGCCAACCCTTTCAGAAGCTTCTTTTGGCCACTCGTGTTCGGTCAGAGAGACCCATCGAGTTTACTCAAAGAACTGACACTGATTCGAGTGTAATGAATGGTCGGTTCTAATGATTATAAGAACTTCTCGCACCAGATTTACTCGGCTTGCTTTGATGTAATGATGCATTTAAAAATGAAAGCTTTTGAGGAAATCAATCAAGTCTCAATACATCGAAACGAGGACAAAGGACTCGATAATCAAACCCGGAAGTATGTGTTTCGATGTTAATCTTTTGACGATTGTATCTGTTATCGTAACGTTCAGAATAATGATTTGAATTGCAAGAGTTTAAGAACAGAGTATTGTATGATAGTCTAGAAGCAACTTTTGGCTTATTTGAAGAATTCATAAGTATTTAATGTGTGTGTTGTCATCAGGTGACAAACGTTTTCACCTAGCATCATTCTGGCCCGAGAAATAGTTGTTTGAAGAAGCAGAAATCACCTCCAAGAAATGGAAAATATTCTGAGACAAACACGAACGATTTTTTTAAAATAAAAATTATACATATATCCGCCTCCTTGGAACGCAAAAAGTATCTACAATTTCTGACCATTCATCCTAAACCAATATTTTTTTTGTATAGAAATGAATTTTTTGCTAGATTTCTGCAATAAACAAAAAGTGTGTACCTGATGATCTCAATCACTTTCAGAATTCCCAGTCTAGCGACATAAACCTCATTTTGACTGACTACAAGTTACTTTGTTTTGCTCAGTTGAAAACTTTCGTTCTGCTGAATTGTGGCTTGTTTTGCTCACATGTAACCCACGACAGATGTCCGTGATAACATTTTGCTCCAAACCTCTTTTTTTGTAGAGTACAACGTCACACGTGAACATGGTTGATTGGTCACATTATGAAGGTACAAGGCATTCCATTATAGTGTACATTGTAAAGTGATTAGAAGGCAAAATGACGATACAGTGCTAAACATTAATGGCATCCTGTTCCTATTATGTTGGCATTTCACAGCGAAAATGTCAACTCTTCAGATGTGGAGCCTTTCTGCTTTTAAAAGCGTATTTGTCAGTTGTCTAGTTTTACACCTACGGTAGACTTGGCTCTGGTGCACGTTTAGTTAAATTCAACAGAATTGTAAACACGATGGTTTTGTTTGGAAATCAGAAGCAAACAGCATCACTCAACGACAATAATCAACAAAGTGGCAACTAAGTGTAATACCCTGTGTAATATATTAGCTATGCTGCACTTGTTCAGAGCAAATTTCCATAAGGATTCATAAAAGTTTATCTTATCTTATCTTTCTCTCATTCTCACGTATTGTTGGGGCTGAGTGTAATAGCCCACCTAGCTTTAACGGTATCCACTTGTGCTGTGCTATGCTGTGCTTTTTATCAGGTAAATAGTCTATATAATGACCTCAGTTTCCAAGTGTCAATTTGATATAATCCTGAGACCTTTCCAAGATGAACTTGGATTAATGCTAAGAGAAGGGTGAAGAAAGAGAAGGCACCTTTGTGAGGGTCATTTGACAAAACTAAGTATCGTTACTCTTCTATAACCTCACCACATACTCAAACCAAACCCTTAACCTCTTCCCACGTACTAGTGAGAAATCCGTATAAACCATTTGAGGTTACGCCATGATTTAGCTGGCAGGCTCCTTAAACAAAAGTGTATTTAATTCAATCTCCAGTAACCTCAAAAGTTAAAAAAAAAAAAACTGAAAGAGAAGGCTGAGCACATTGACAGACAAGTTATAATTTATAATTTTTGCAACTTTAATTGATCTAGGTGTTATAGTTTCGTCACAAAAAGAAATAGACTAAACATCGAAAGAGAGTATTTAGAGTCATGAGATGTATTGATTTCAAACTTGGAAAAGCCAAGATGATTTTGATGATTAAGTTGTTGCTAAAAAATGTTTATCGACTTTTTCATGTGGTTGTTGTGTATTTGTGCACTGCTCGAGTTATTTGCTCTGGAAAAGTGGGGAAAAATAAGCTTTTCTATTTCCGATTTTAGAAACAGGAGGTCAGAGTTGAAAGTGTGTGCAATAAACTACACGTTTGCAAGTTTTCCTGTAAAAAGCACTTAGCATTTTGAGTTTGTCTAATAGCCATGAAATACCGTATCTCTCAATCTGCAAAGTGATCAATAACTGGGCATTCGAGCCCTGGAATGTCTGTGTCGGGGTGTGCTTGGTGTGAAAATGTCACATAAAGAAGCGTTTACCACCAGTTTATCTTATTCTGAGTGCCTGCCAAGAAGAACATGGAAAACTTATTAATTTTTTGTGACATAAAATTTTGAATTTTAAGTATTTGAGTAAACTTTTTTTTTCGGGAAAGGGGATAGGGGGTAGGAGGTAGGGAGGAGAACATTGTCTTGGCTCCTGCTGAGTTGCGTTTAAGCGGAGTCCACTGTATATTTGATCATTCCTAAAGAATTTACCTGGCATTGTCAAGGTGCTCTCAACTTCCCGCGACATAATGGCGTCTCACTCTTCGAGGTCAAGGTCAAAGCGACCTGTCTGAGCCGCTTGTAGTTGCCAAAGTGGCGCGGCGTCATAGAAGCCATAATAATGTGCCAACACAGCGCCTGTTACAATCCTTCTTAGGGACGAGTGAAATGAGATGATAGAGAAATAACAGAGTGGGTTCTTGTTAGCTGGGTAGTTGACAGTCTCTAGTGTGAGATGCCCCATGTGGAGACTTCCAAAACAACCCAAAAGTATAGGCGTAATACATGGTTGAAACGGAGCACTAAGTAATAGAAATCAAGTAGGATAAAGTGGAAAGTGCTCAAGAAGACAATTGCAGAGATAAAATGAGAGAAGGAAAGAAAGTGATGTGGTGGGACTCGAATCCGCGGCCTCTGCGTCGGCACCCCATCGCCTTGCCGTCAGTTCGGAATCGGGTAGACGTCTATACACGACCACGCCGCCACTCCAAAAAAAAAGTGGCTTAGTGGCCGGGGTCTTTCCCGAAGCCGAACAGAAGACTAACAGTCATAGCGCTAGGCACGAGACTCACACACGTTTACTTAAGCCAAGATGACGACCGTCAGGAGTTTGATGAAGATCTTTGAAATAAACAGGATGGCGGTTGGATATTTTGCGATGTAGTATTCATAGGGTTTCTGGCTTCTGTTATTAGACCAGATCACTGCTTGTGTACAATCTTTTTGATCCACTAATATACAAACATCCCCTTTCCGGGGAAAAGGGGAGGGGGGCTGCCAGCTGATGTCAGGGTGTAGAAATACAGTATGTAAAAATATCTGTACTCTAGATGAGGCATTCAAATTTTAAGTTGCAGGTACCATTTGAGCCTTATAAAAATAAGGTGTGTAAGGCCTATGCATTAGTACACAGGTTAAAACCAGTTCTATGAAAAATTGAGGACCAAGTTAGAAGGAGAGGTGGCTTAAAAGAGATTTGGGAAAAGTCTTAGGCGTTGACCCCCACCCCACCCACCCCATTTTTTTCCCTTCCCATCAAAAGACAGGGCAATGGAAGAGTACTTAAATCTCCTTGGTTAAAAAAAAATCCAAAATCATGGTAGTTTTTATCAAATAACACATTTCATTTTATGGAGCCCAAAGAAAAAATAAAACAACTAGAGCCCAAAGAAGAAAAAAAAACAGATGCCTATGACCCATAGACATTAGAGTAGTTGTCCTGTTGGGATACTTCTACACAACCAAAAATAGTTTTCGCCACATGAAGAACTTTAAAAATGAATTTGGATGGCTTGGTTATTTTCGCAGCATTCATAGTCCCCAAGAGCGGTTGCCCAATCTTTATTAGGTTTCCTGGGCGAGGAACAACAAAAAAATGAAAAGAAGTGAAAAATGGTAGAAATTTCTGTCAGCCTTTCCAGCATTGCACTGTACGGAATTTATAAGTTCAGTGCTCCTACATAATAAAACAGAGCCCAGGAATGAAAAAAAACTCCAGACTTCCTAAAAACACACGCGAAAGTGAACCCGTAATGCGACTGGAAGAGCAAATCGAAATGTGGTTTGGCTTCGTATTCTTAATATGAAAGGCTGCTCCAGTTGCAAATTGAAAAATATTGCCTTCCTTACATTCTTCATTTAATAGAAGGCGGCCGCCTCATTGCCCTATTTTTCTTCCGTCGGTAGACTATTATCATTGACCAGAAAATTACGGAACCCACAAGACAGAGGGACCAAACTACGCCCCTGATAGGACAGGATGTTATAATGGCGGTCAGAAGTTACAAGTTCCGATGTCGATATTACGCTCTGAAAATTTCGATACCATTTCGATACTGTTAGTGTGATTTGCTACAGTTTGTTTCATCAAGACTATCAGTGGTAACATATGCTTGGAAAATATGAAAATTATAAAGAGGTCAAAAACGATCGAAATGACTATCCCCACTGAGAATCGATATCGACTCGATACCGACTCGATACATCCGTTATATTAATTATTATTGGCGTCCGACTTATTACCAGTTGTTGTATCATAATCCTTACGTTACTTAACGCATTGCGGTAACCACAGAAAACTCCTAAAACATTAGAAGTTTTCACTGCATTTAACGCTGTACTTTTCATTATAGTATGGAGTATGCATACGGCCAGAGGTCCCAGCACAAACTGACGTCTGGGGTGACAGACAGACAGATCCAGATTGTCTAATTTATTAGCACAAAGAAAATTGCCTACAGGTCTCTTCGCTTATGTCATCCCATATAAGAAAAGAAGAAAATAAATTATATTCTTTCTAGCAAAAAAGATGAATAATAATGAGGTCTTTTACGTATCCTCTAAAGGCCTGTATCCGCCTACCCGGATATAGTGAACCTGTGGGTTAGATCATTAAAGACCATTTTCAGGTACTGGGAAACATACAGTGCCACTGCCATATACAGGCACTAATTCACCAGCATTCTGGCAGTACCTTTCACTGCTTAAAGCTGGGTATCCATTTTACAGATGGGCGAAATGCGGAAAATGTCAGTGAAATGTAATCCCAAGACAGATATTCATATAAAGAAATATAACTTTTTTTGAGAGGAGTGAGGGGATGAGGGTGGGGTGACAATGTGCGAATGTGCGAGAAGTATGAATCACTTGGTTATTATACATGTATTGTCAATCAAGCATCGCAAGCCACAACTCCAGCAATAATGACTTCCGTTTTCCACTTTTCCTTTGTCAGGGAAATATGATTGGCTAATATGATCCGTTACATTGGCTTTTATCGGCTGATGCATCTGTTACTTTCGGAAGAGAGATTTGATGATGTAATCACACTACCTTTTTGCTTACATCGGAAGTGAGCTTCTTTTGAGTTAAATTAAGAACGGTCCATTCAATGTAACAAGGGACATTTAATAAAGAAAACTGCGGTCATGCTGACAGCGCGAGATAGGGAGAGGGGGAAAGAGCATTCAGTTATTGCTAGAATGAATGGGTTTGAGACGTCTAATAATTATGACTGAGCGGAAACTAAAAACCACGACTTCGTGACCCCGGGTTGCACGCTGTGTCACTCGGCTAAGCCGCTTTAAGATGCAGTATCTAGAACATCGGGTCAGTCGATGCGAAGCTGAAAAGTTGTCCAAATGGGAGATGAAGGAGAAGATCAAGGGGAAAAAATTCAGAGTACAGAGAAAGGAAAGTAGAGTAACATTAATGGCAAGATTTGCTGACTTGCTGCCGCTGATTTTGTTGATGGTGTTCGTAGTGGGGTGGTGGCGCGGCGGCATTGGTTTTTTTCGCAAAGTTTTCGTGAATGTGCTTTTACCGACAAAATGTTTTCTTAAATTCCGCCTGGTCAAAAATGATACTATATAACTGTAACTTCCAGGAATTCTGTCTTTGGGGAAGGGGGTGGGGGGAGAAGTAGAGAGGCGGAGGTGGGGTAGGGAAGGAGGGGGACGGGAGAGAAAGAATCGCTACGTCTGTATTTTTTAGCGAGGACAGAGCGCAGCTTAACTGTCAAGATAAAATCACTGCAGCTTTCAGAGGGGATTCATTATGGAAGGGGACTAGGCTTAAGGGGTCCCGTCGGAGGGTACGAAAAATGTTTTTGGAGAGCAAACGCAGGAAGAAAAGAGAGAGAGAGACAGAGACAGAGTAGAAGAGAAAGAGGGGCGCGGGAACGGATCGACTAGAAACATATTTTTAAAATTTTTACATCTGTTGCCGTGACTGTCAGAAGGTCAGCGGCCTATTGCGCATGTGTGGAAAAAACAGTTAGCTGTGTTTGCATGATCTCGAGCGAGGTCGTGTGAGTGTAGGTTACCGATAGCCTAGACTAGTCTAGTCTACATCTCTAAATTATCAGGAAATTAAATTTCTAAGTGTGCAGTCTTGTTGCACAGTCACTGTGTTAATCAAACTGATCCACAATCCCACATTTGTCGGTAATTGCTGAGGTTTAGGCTAAACTCACAGCTGACCCAACATTTATTACGCGCTGTCTATCTTATTCTTTCGATATTCTATGTCTGACCCGTTTTCCAATGTAAACACAGCTGATTGCTGTTTCCGCACATGCGCATTAGGCCGGCTGACCTGCTGTCTACAGACGCACATGTTGCTGTGGCAGCTTGCCGTATACTTTGCATTCTCAAGATATTGGAGGGACTGTGGTAAATTCTTCATGCGAAGCATCCCAAAAAGATGCGCAATCAAGCCATATTATACATATATATCAAAGTGTCTGGCCCAACTTGCTGAATACATCTCAATGAAGATATTGTTTAAAGCTACTGGCATAAGGAAGAAATTTCATTTCATTTTAAAAAAACAAAACCACGAAACGAAATGAGAGAATGACGGCTTTCCAAGAAACAAGAATCGACGACGCCGACCTCACGCAGGTTGCTGTCCCCTAAAAAACTTCCGTCTATAACTGGCATCGTCTCGCCTTGCCTTGTTTAGTCTAAGTAAATTAAACACTGCTATCAGCTTTCCTGCCACGGCCATAAGGTCATGAGCAGCAAAGTCAAACGAAAAACAAAAATTCAACGCAGACACGAAGTTCGTAGGTTTTTTTGTTGTTTTTTTTTGTAATGATAGTTGAAGAACATTTTGGATTACACAGACTGCGTGCTGCAGCAACAGTTTTGAACAGTCCAGCTGTCATTAAGAGCCCTGTGCTTACCTCATTCCGTTAAATACACCTGAAGATTATTAACTACTTTCTTTCAGTCTGAAATTCGAATATCAGCGAATTGCGGCGAGCCATCATACATTCTAGCACACAGGATAAAAGAAAAAAATCATGAAGGTGTTCTCTCATATATTATATATAGAATGTGTGTGTGTGCGCGTGCGTGTGTGTGCGTGAGTGCGTGCGTGCGTGCGTGCCTCTCTCTCTCTCTCTCTCTCTCTCTCTCTCTCTCTCTCTCTCTCTCTC
>JAWQUT010000987.1:67399-82700 GCA_033807755.1 Ellobium chinense
GGGGGGCTGGGGGGGGCGGCATTGGGTCTTATGACAGTGATTATTTTCTGGCTGAATTTCCGTTCAGAAGAAAGATTCCTGTAATTATACAAATGCAGCATATAATTAACGGTCAAAAAATAAAGAAAATGACTGAAAGAAAACCTTAGAAGTTATCTAGCCCAGTGGGTGAAAAGCAAACAGCGTCACCACAAAAGCGTGATCTTGAATGGAGACAGATTAGCTCACAAAAATGACATCATATCCATATGTTACCAGTGACATATCTGCTTTTGTTCTTTACTGTGAATGTTTTTCCAGTTCAGGAGAAAATGGTTTTCTAGCAAATTTATAACAATGAAGAAGGATGACATCGTTTGTTTTTTCGTTATTTTTTGTAGACAGGCCACCTGTGGGCCTGCAGTTTTTTGCACCATCTCACATGCAAGCTTAATGTAAGCTCTTACACTGCTTGAAAACTTTTGAATATACCACTCTATAACACGCATTGACCCTTTTATTTCGAACGGCCTCTTGTATTTAAAGTTACCTGCGTTATAAACATTTATATAACTTACATGTAGAATCTTTCTTCACAAACAGTGTGCCAGATTCAGTCAGATGTTGTATTTCCTGTAAGATTTTTTTTCAAAGTTTCTTGGAACTTGTTGGCGACGTTAGGAGATAGGAGAAGTTTGCGAGACTCGAACCCATGACCTCTGCGTTCCACATGCGTTCCATATATCATCAGTCAGTTCAGAATTTTGAAAGTCGTCAATACACAGCCACTGCCACTCACAAAACATGGCTTGGTGGTCAGGGAGTCTCGATATGCCCACCTTTCCCTCTACATCTTGCACAATAATTGTTTTTAAAAAAAAATGTCAGTATGGGTATGTGGCTATTTAAGCAGTTAGTAGGAAAAAAGAACAAGTGTGAGGAATTAATGGTTATTAGTGTAAGTAAATGGTCTACATTATATGTTAAATATATAACGTACATAAAGGTTATGAACAGTCAATGGTGTGGATGTAGTAAGCATAATGCTTCAAATGTTTATGTGCCGTCCTGTCGTATATCGCTCGCCCCATGTACTACAGTAACAGGGTGTTATCTGGGCTCATACCAGTAAACTTGTTGAACTTGTTAACCTCGAGGGTTTTGCAACCACGTCGTTTGCCACATCGTGTACCTCATCATCAGTACTTGCAACAACGAACTAATTTTCAGGAAAACTAGATAGCGTAAACAGCCACGTCGGATTTTTTTTTGTTTTGTTTGCGGGGTTTGTCTCTAGGGATAAAAACGAGACTGAGTGCGGGTGGTCATTGAGGCGGAAGGTGATACAGATAGATGAAGAGGCGGAGGAGAGAGAGAGAGAGAGTGAGAGAGAGAGAGAGAGAGAGAGAGAGAGACTATACGTGGTAGAAAATTAGAGAAAAAATATCCAGACAGAGAGAACAAAACAACATAGTTTTTACTACCTTTATATCTTTTTNGGCTCATACCAGTAAACTTGTTGAACTTGTTAAACCCGAGGGTTTTGCAACCACGTCGTTTGCCACGTCGTGTACTTCATCATCAGTACTTGCAACAACGAACTAATTTTCAGGAAAACTAGATAGCGTCAACAACCACGTCGGATTTTTTTTGTTTTGTTTGCGGGGTTTGTCTCTAGGGGTAAAACCGAGATTTGAGTGCGGGTGGTCGTTGAGGCGGAATGTGATACAGACAGATGAAGAGACGGAGGAGAGAGAGAGAGAGAGAGAGAGAGAGAGAGAGAGAGAGAGAGAGAGAGAGAGAGAAAGAGAGAGAGAGACTATACGTGGTAGAAAATTAGAGAAAAAATATCCAGACAGAGAGAACAAAACAACATAGTTTTTACTACCTTTATATCTTTTTCAGCTCTACAATACAGCGGTCTTCAACCTCTACAAGACAGCGGTTTTCAAGCTCTACAATACAGCGGTCTTCAAGCTCTACAATACAGCAGTCTTCAAGCTCTACAATACAGCGGTCTTTACGCTCTACAATACAGCGGTCTTCACGCTCTACAATACAGCGGTCTTCAAGTCCTTCAATACAGCTATCGTCATCGCTTTATAAGGAGGACACAAATAGAAAAGCAGAATGCGACAGCGTAATAGGTCGATTGCTCGAGCAGTCGATTGATTGATTGATTGATTGATTGATTGATTGATTGATTGATTGATTGATTGATTTATCTGTTCCAAATATGTAATCACATACCACATTGTTGTCCTGGCTCGCTTCGGTAAACTTTGAAACTTTCACAACGCAGGATGTGTAAAAGAAGGAGCTGTTTTTGTGTTTTTCGGGATGGGATAGGGGAGGGGGAGGGAGAGGGAGTGCTAATCAAAATGTACTCAGAATCTGATACACCTGGGTGTGATTCGCGCTATGGTCAAGTCGTGAGTGCCTTTGGAAAACACATTCTTCATAAATTCTTCAGTCCACCAGTCTGTTAAATGGGTACTTAGCAGTTGGCAGTGAACAATATCATCATGAATAAATAGTGACCAGCATCTAAAAAAAAATGACAGCAGTAAGGTGTGTTTGACAGGGAGTTGAGCAGGTATTTGAGTGGCCTGGCCTGCAGAGTAATTATAATGTCATGTGGCGTGCATGGGCACTGTCACTGGCTTGGATACGAGACATACTAACGTCACTGTCGACTAGAATTATCCACTAAAGATTGTGACTTTTTTTTTTTGTGCCCAGATGTCTTCGCGCTGTTCTATTCCGCTATGTTTGTTTTATTATATTAACCCATTTGGTATGGGTGGAGCTTCCTGCCCATTCTGGTGCTGTGGAACAGTGTGGCCGATTAGTTGCGGCGTTGAACCCAAGATCTGAAGGCCGTGGGTTCGAATCCCGAGCACGGTCGTGTCGCGAGTGCTTTGGGAAAGCAGTTCATCCACATTTTCCTCAGCCTACCCGTCTGTAAAATTAGTACCTGGCGACTATTATAGGCAGGCAAAGATATTGTCTGCATGCTAGTGGTCAGCGCTTCCAAATGGCAGCAGTAGTGTATACTCTCCGGGGAGCTGAGAAAGTCTTAGAGTAATCTGGCCTACTAAGGTATTAATAATGTGAAGTCACTTGAGAGGGCATACGCCTGGATAGGAAACTCACAAACCGTATTATTATGATCTGTTAATAACGTAATCTTTTCACTGTTAACTTGAGATAAACTTTAAGTGGAGGAAAGGAAAAGTGCAGGAGGTTAACGACTGAGAGCGAACGAGAGAGAGAGAGAGAGAGAGAGAGAGAGAGGGAGGGGGCGGACGTAAAAGAGAAAGGACTCCGCATACTCTATCGTTACTGATCCTTTCCAACTTCCAGTGTGTTGATATTAACGCTGAAAGTGACACTTCCTTCATCTTGATTTGCATATTCCCTGGGGGTCGTGACCCGGACTGAACCTCTCAGATAAATACGGCTGCGGTTTTTACCTCTTATGGTGTTGACGTCTGCAACTCTCGGGGGACGTTACTGATGCAGAAATACGACTCTGGTGCCACGGACTGCCGGATAATCGACAAATCAGGGGAGAAAATTACGAGAGTGACAAGGGCATGCACTCTTCCATTAGTGCTGGTCTGGATCGATACCTCATTTTAAGAATCTGTTCAATACCGAGTTTTTCGTGATATCGCGTAACGATATTCAGTACCCTGCTTACGATCACATTTTATTTTTCTTTGATGTAAGTGAACTGAAATATAATCAGGACAAGAGACTGAACGCAGGTGTTCTGAGTGAAAACAAGGTTTTATTAACCAAAATATTTATGATTTCCATAAGGGGAAAGTTACTACAGCTCCGTAAAATATGTGGCAATAATAGCAATGGAAGTAATCGGAAGTGTGATGGCCCGGCTGGGTTCGAATAGGCCCGTGTAAAAGCTGCTATACAAACTAACGTGGAACTTTTCTTGGATCCTCAGGAATATTTGTCTTTAGATGCTTTGTCGAGCAACACCGCCTGATGGTTACAACGTTGTACTCAAAATCAAAAGATCGTCGGTTCGATTTCTGACTACTGTTGTATTGTAAACGCCTCAGAAAAACATTTTATTCACATTTTCCTGAGTCCGCCCGTCTGTAAAATGGGTACCTGGCTATAGGAGGTGAAGAATATTGTCAGAATGCTAGTGATAAGCGCATGTAGACGCGGGGGAGGGCACTGTATGCTCCCCAACTAGTTGAGAAAGTCAGAGAGTGATCTGGCCTGCTGGGGTAATAATAGTCTGGAGTCCTGTTAACGGGCATTGGCTTGAATACTATACTTATAAACAGTATTGTTATTATTATTATTCACAAAAAACCGACCCTCCGAAATCGCAGAAATGGTAACGAATATCTGGAATCGATACAACCCCAGCAATATCTTGGAAGTCGGTATTCGTCTATACTGATCAAGATGGCGGTTATGTTGTCCATATCGGATGTTCGCTGTTTTCGGCACTTTTACTTGTGGCACTTTTTCAGTGCTAGTCTATGTCATAATCGCACATGTACAGTAGGAGGGATGGGAAAGGACATGTGGAACAGCTGGGCCGCATGTCNTATGAATGAGATGTTTAACACTGTATGACATTGTAAAACATTTTCCCTACAGGGTAAATAAAGTCGTATTTATTTATTTATTTATTTATGTCTAGACACTCACTGTAACTCCAGCTTCCGGGTTGCTGTGACTTGAGGTTGTCTTAATGCTATTTTAGCTTTTTTTTTTTTTTGGTCATTCTCTTCTCGGTGAGCCTTTAGATTATATTCACAATTTGACAGACAATCTCTGTGCACTTTTATTCAAAAATAGACGGGTTTAGCTTCAAGATCGCAAAAACGGAAATACCCACTAAGCCTCATAAAAAGACAAGATTGAAGCTCAGCTGAAAATGTAATAGCGCGACATTTTGCGATTTCATGTGTGGTGAATCTGTCACTTTTTGCTTTTTTATTCAAAACTTTCAGAAAAAGATGAAGTTTTTAAGAAGTTAGGAATTTCCTTATTGGTTATCAATATAAAAATAATTATGATCAGTGTAATTTCCTTCACCTTTTGAATAGGTGGGCGGTATGAGAGTGTGTTAGAGTGTTTTTGGAGTTTTGGCAGAATTCATAATTATTAAATTTTCTTTGGGACTGGCAGACCGCTACCAGCATGTCTTTTCTCAGCTTGGAGGTAAAAGGAGGTCACGTTTGGAATCTGGCATGTATAGTTTTATACTATTTTCTATCTTTTTGTTACAAATAAATAGTCGTTACAGACGTATCCAAAAATGCACGCAGACACATAGATGAACGCGCGCGCACGCACGCACGCACGCTCACGCACACGCAAACACGGAGGCGCGCCGACTCACCAGCAGCAAGTAGTTGATATTAAATATTATACTCTAGTAATCTAGTATTATATATTATACTATACTCTAGTACTCTAGTATTATATATTATTATACTCTAGTATTATACGATATTATACTCTAGTACGCAACGCTTGAAAATGTAATGTAGTCTAGACTAGTTAAATACATGTAACATCTTCGGCAGGCCATATAAGTAAGCCAAAAGAAGGTAGTCCTTTTGACACATGTTTTTAATGAAACTACCTCAAAATTCTCTAGACTGTTTTCACTACACAACAGTCACTATAGATAGTTGTTTTTTTCAATTTTTCATGTTTTTTTCATATTTTGTTTTGGTAGTTCTAGAGACATTTTTTTTGTTTTGGTAGTTCTAGAGGCATACTTTGTTTTGGTAGTTCTAGAGGCATATTTTGTTTTGGTAGTTCTAGAGGCATATTTTGTTTTAGTAGTTCTAGAGGCATATTTGTTTTAGTAGTTCTAGAGGCATATTTTGTTTTGGTAGTTCTAGAGGCATATTTGTTTTAGTAGTTCTAGAGGCATGCCTTTAACAGTAAGCATGAATACGTACCAAGCTCATTCTTTAGCATTTAGGGCTGGGCCGTGCGTCAGCAATGGCAGGTAAAGGTATCAGCCCCTCAACATATTTCTGAGAAAAAGTGTATACCTTTGAAAAGCTCACAGAAAACATCTCTACCTAGAATAAATCATAGACTGCGTCGGACCAGTCCAAAGCTCCTCATAGACAAGATTTTGGTCTATCGTTCTCAGGTCGGGCTTTGCAAATTTCAGTACTAACTAAAACAGTGATTAAATCTGTTCACTGTGACCCTATGGGAACCAACCTAGTCCACTTAAAACAATGTCACCGAGAAGAGATAGGACCTAGCTGTTTCTATCTTATAAGTGTAGTTTTTTTAGTGTTTCATGCATTTGGGTGCTTGTCGAGAACTCGTCGCAGTTATCAGTGTAATTAATTTTCAAACTGTGACAAATTGGCTGTCGTGAAGTGCAGATAGTGAAAACTCTGAGAATACTGTAGTAAGAGGACGAATGTGTTAAAAGAAAGATAAAGTTAACAAAATAATCCTGGCATTGTAGTTTGTAGCCTCATCAAATATATATGAACCACACGCCGCCACTGGTTAAGGGCTCAGAGTAAAACCAGTAAAGGAGGAAAAGTCACACAGGGTGACCAGGACAGGATAGACTTAAATTTGAATTGAAGAGAACGTTGTAGATTATAATGGACCGCAGTTGGAAGCCACATTACCTGGATTAGAGTGTTCGTTTACATCTATCAACTATCCGCCAAACAATATCCGATTCTTTAACGATAACTATAGACGTCAGATGTTAATGAGACAAACAATAAATTTATTTATCCCCAGTATTACCTATTGCAGTTCGCCTCTGTTTAAATAACCGGTATGAAAACTAAATTTAATGTAAATATTCACATAAAGGGAATTTGTTTGGTATAAGATTGTCAACCTTCGTGTAAAATTTGTCTACGTCCAAGAGGAGATATTTTGAACAAAAAAGAAAAAAAAAAGCATGTTGACAGAAAGTTGAACTCCATTATAATCATAATTTGTCTCGAGCTTTTCTATCCTACCCTTCTGTAGTGATATGCGAGTACTGGTGTTTGTCTTCCGCAATGTTTAAATGGAACTTCTATGATTTTTCATCAGTAGATCCAAGCTTGTACAGTCAGCTTCGGTTAATCGCAATAATCTATTCATTCGGAGTTTCATTTCTACTTCTTCAGTTGAGAGTGCCAGAAGAATACCGGGAAGTTAGTGTTTAGCTCAACTTCTTTGTAGTTTTTCACACTGAATGCCGCCATACCACAGTAACAATAATAATGATAATGTAGTTTATAAGTTTAGTGTCCAAGCTAATGCCCACTCACGTGACTTCACAACACTGTTAGCCCACCAGTCCAGATCATTCTGTGACTTTCTCGTTATTAACACCATCATCATTATCATCACCACCATCACCACCACCACCAACAACAACAACAATAAGCCATTTGCTTAAATGAGCGAGTTCCCAAAGGCATCATCATCACCACTTACCAACATTTAAATTTTCCTTTTCTTCTCAACATCAGTGTTATCGCCATTATCATCAGATAGACCAAGTGATAAGTAGCAGCACAACCATTATACCTGTACTAAACACCGTCTGGGGAAAACCACCTCTGACAATAAATGGACTAACAGTGAAACCATAAGTGATAGACTTGCCGAAAACAACACAATACATGACGCGCAGATGACACAGTGTAATGCTTTTCAAAAGGCACTCTCTGTCGAGGAGAGTATGAACATTTAACATACGGGCGATGTCCGGCAATCTTGGTTGCCCCTTTTCATTGTGACTATTTAATCTCAATGTGCTGTGAAAGTTCAGCCTTGATTGAGCCAATACATGTACATTTGAGGTAAACATTGAATATGGTCATGATCTTATTACCTGTTGAAATCTCCATTCGTCAGTACTGCTTTTGAAGGGCGAATGTGAGAAACCACGTCCTAACCAAGGCTAAGGCAGAGTATTCGCTTCCATCGTAAAAAAAGAAATTTTTATCCTCAATTTCGTTGCTTCGATGAAACAGAATTTCGCAAAGCGAGTGGTAGTCCAGAGAATCCCGTGGAGAAACGTTATGTTGATCTTGTATTTCATCACAGGACGTGACGGCTTACAAAAAAAAAAGGGCATGTAACTGCGGCTGGCAGGATTCGAACGCCGAATCTTCCGGGGCCAAGAGACAAACTTATTATCCCTGGGCCAACATATCAGATCAATAAAGCCCTCAAAACAATTCGCGCCCACGCATCAGTTAGAAATTCTAGATTTACATGACACGTTTTAGTTGAGTCTCCTAAAATAGTTTCCTGAAAATGCTGACGTTCGCATTGTCTTCGTCTTTCCGGAATGACGAGGGTCAATGCCAGAGATCGCTTGCGGACAGACAAAAGTCTGTTCAATACATTCCGTATGGCGTATACCATCGTAAGTCACTAATAAGGTCAAATACAAATTTGGTTGTCAAATGGTTCAGAGTTTTTCGAGCTTCTTGACGACAAAATTCGAGTTTATATGAGACCTTAAACATTCACGCACGTAATAATTTTACAAGGAATATTGGGTGTCTTTACGTCAATGAAAAGGTTTCACGGGACTCCTGATTTTCTCCACATTTCTTTCATGTGGAATACGCCGATATAATATGTCAGTTCGGATGAAAAGTTGACAGCCTGGACGTAGAGATAATCTTTATTTGTGTGAGTATCGCCGACGCACGAATGACTTCCAAAGGGGCATAATCTTAATGCTTAAGCGTGAGTTCAGTCCAAACCGGCCTTGACTCACGTTTGGCGACCGGTAAGTGGGACAGATAGTAATATAGGGCACAACAAAAAGCTGACATCCTTATCTTTCATCTCAGCGAGTCCCGTTTTGAAATTTTCTGCAACGTATTTGGAGAAACACAGGTGCGCAGAGGCGGATTATTCCTCTTGACTGACGTCACAACGCGTGTTGCAGTGGCAGCTAAATATTTAAATTAAAAAAAACAACCAAACACCTTTTGCTTTTCCACTTCTTTCTCTTTCTCTTTATTCCTTCCCTTACACCCTCTCTCTCTCTCTCTCTCTCTCTCTCTCTCTCTTTCTCTCTCTCTCCCTCTCTCTCCCTCTCTCTCTCTCTCTCTTCCTCTCTCCCCCTCACCTTGTTCTGCATCCTCAGATTCGACAAGACTGAAGGGCCGGACGTAATCGAGTTGAACAAACGAATTACTTCGATTATAGCTGAAAATTCTTTAGTAACCTGTTACATTTAGAGTACGGTAGTCAGTTTTGTTTTTTTTCCAATTACTATAAGCAAAGACGAACCGTTACTGAACTGCGAAGAAATCTGTTTGAAAAAAAGTCACCTACGTAAAGCACGATATCTCGATACGGCCTGTTACATTGCATAATATTCTTCAAAAAATATATGGAGAATAGAGGACCAAGTAACATAAATTACGTAATCTCAAAACCGTGCATCTACAGTCTACGAGAGATTTGGTGTCAAAATTTCAGATTCTGCATTGGCACGACGGGCTAATACTCGTACCATTATGTTTCAATAAACGGTTTTTCACATTATAATAATTATGAAAATACTAGTAACGAGGTATGAGAATTCCTAGACATCGCACGCCCTTCCGAACCTCACATTAATTAACCGGATTTGGTCGCTTTCACTACTATTTAGGTGATGCGTATGATGGTTTCAATCGTTACTCCCAGCCCAACCGAGAGAACCGCATGCCGGTCTAGTTCGGCTGGTATCAAAGCGGTCATGCAGCACTAGGTCGATAAGATGGCGTAATCGGCTAAGGAGGCCAAGCGCTGTCGGCGTGAGGGAAGTGTAGTGTTACAAAGATCACTTTGCTTTTTAGAGAGCACACAATGTCGCTGCTCATAGCCGAAGATTTATATTTACCCTAATGGACTGAAGAAAATGTGAATGAACTGCATTCCCAGGCCACTTAAAGCATCACCATGGCGGGAATCCAACCCACGATCTTGAAATCCTGGGTCTAACCCTATGCTTCATTAAGAGTCGATATGGTAGATGTATTTCCGTACCCCAAACGTTTCTTCCTATTACAGAGTACATACATATAACTAACGCAAAGTAAAAGGGGAGGGTGAGGAGGGCTGAGACATAGGCCTACAGATTATTTTTTATACAAGCAAAATTCGGTTGATTTATCTCCACGCTTAGAAGATGGGAAATCGCACGAGACAAAATTGCACGTTGAGTGCATACAATCTCCAGACTGATAAAAACTATTTTAGCTCTCGCTGTTACCGTATGCCAGCTTGTCTTGGTACAGGTGCTAAATTTGGCAACAATCTTCAGCAATCAGACAAGGTTGTCCAACCTGGCAAGCTTTCCTTATGAGCTTGGATTGAGTTTAGTCCGTTTTATTTTCAGCAGCGAATCAAGGAGGATTCTGGTGCAGGGAAAAGAAGAAGAGTGGGCTGGGTGACGGGAATTTTCGTTCACCTCCAAGATAACGGTCACAGGGTACGCCTATGGTATTCTACCAGAAAATTAATTGTTACGAGTCTCATCTTGCGCTTTATCCAGGAAGCAAATCTTGAAATCCTTTGAACAAATACAGGAGCATGAAGGATAAGGAGGAAGAAAAAAAGACCATTATAGAGGGCAGCTTGGTCTAGAACGCCAAAGGGCAGAGAGAAAGGCGACCAGGGTAATAGACCATTCTCATTTACTGAACTCTAGTGAAGCCTCTTTCCGAATCCTAATTGCGCAAAATAGTGATGTGATTGCGTCATTATACCTCTCTTCCGAATGTTAAAGATACATCAGCCAATAAAAGCCTATATCACGGACCATATCAACCAATCATGTTCTTCTGACAATGATAAAATGGAAAGCGGAATTTTTTATCGCCAGAGTTTGGATTACGATGTCCTGATGACCGTGTGTGCGTCATAAATGAGAGTGGTCTATGAGAATAGGGACATACAAAAAACATTGCCTGTGAGCATCGCAGCGGGACAAGAAACTAGCACAGGATAGGAGTTGCTTAAGACAAGTTGACAGGAACGTAACCTCTGGATTGGCAAGCAGTTTTAAGTATAAGACAGTTGATTCCTATTAATTGCAGTTGGGATAATCGCAACTTCCTGTTAAAAGCAATATTAGCCACATAACCAAATGCTATTATCTAACATTATTTTTTTTTAAAAACTTGCGGCATTCAGTAATAAATGTACAGTATGATCATGATGAATATCAAATCTACGACCTTGTGATCTTGATTTCAGGCCGTAACCATTCAGCCATGTCACTGAACATAACACTTACATAAATTGTAGAAGAAGTTGTTGGTTTGTTTTTTATCCGAGAGCATCTAAATGTTCACGAATTTCACAAGAGTTTGCTTGCAAAAATTACTTTCCGCAAAAAATAGTTCTGCTCAGAATATTTTAAAGGATTTTGAAAGGTAACTGGAGAAAAGGAAGTGTGAGCAAATGTATTTCTAGGTATCATCTCTCATGATTTGGACAGTATCAATGATGGTCTAGTTTTTCTATCAGTGCAAATTAGAACTGCCAGTTTGGCGAAGAAAATAAACCAAATATTTGTTATCGACAGTCCTGTACACACACTCTAAATTATTCCAGACTTCTGTGACTGTGCTCACACTCACGAGAGAAAATCATCATGCGAGGCCTCTGAAAATGGACTCTCGCGAATAACCACTTCCGACTTCTCGCGAAAATTGGATCCTCACCAGACAAAAAAATGGTCTACAGTATTTAAAGATGTACCCGATCGTGTTTTGCTCTTGCTCATCTGTCATCGTCGCTATTCATGTCCTAACTTCCTTTCGACATTTGTTGCTCGCCGTTCCCATTCTTAAAAGCGGCGGAACTCAGAAAAGAATTGTGTCTGTCGGTGTAAAACTATCAACAACCAGCTCTGTCTTACGCGTAAACAAGAAAATACGATCTCAACCAACAGAATATCAACATCCCTTTTATCGGTAGATACATCTTGACATGCTGTTCTTGTTGGCAATTTTTTGCACAGTTGTACGAAGGCTTACATGATAAATACTGCTCAAAATATCCAGCTAGTTTGTTTGGTTTTTTTTTTTTTGGTCTCCCTTGCAGATGTTAAAAGCGTAGCTGTGGATATGAATCGAAAACATTTTTTTCACTCATGTTCCCTGTGATATATACACTGCTGATAACGGAGGCGGGTATTGGAGGAAATTGAAGGAGTGTTGGTTGACTGCTTTGTACGCAGTGGCATCATTTTTTGTGTTGCTCAGAATGCAAGTGTTCTTTCTCAACTACGCAGTGAAGATCGAATCGCAGATCAGTATCTTGCTGATGCTGCATTGTTCAGATTGATTGTGTACCTCTATGGCTGAATGGTTACAACATTGGAGTCAGGATCTGAGGAGTTTGGGTTCGGTTCCCACCCATGATCATGTAATAACTCTTTCCCTACTTCGAGCCGGAAAATCCGGCTCGGGCCAGAGGTCACGGCAAGACCTCGAGCCGGAAAATACGGCTTGGTAAATACACATACTATTCTTCTCGCACACAGTACCAATACATAAATGAACATTTTCTTCTTCTTATATGAGACATTGATACATAATTTGCATGCTTTATTTGCTCTGGGCCGCTGTAGCAAAGGATTTATGTACTGAAGGTGTGGATAAAAAATTGGGTCATGAAATTGGCCGTGTCTTGAGGTGACTGCTATGGGGATTAGGTCAAGTAGTGAAAGAGATAAGTGTCTTTCAAAAGCATTTCATTCACGTTCCGGCTAATCCACCTCCCTGCGGTATGGGTACCTAGCTCTAGGCAGTGAATGATGTTGTCAGAATACAAGTGTAAACTCCTGCAAATAGCAGCGACATTAGTGGATCAAAAAATGTCCAGGAGTGAGTCTGGGTGGATGACGCTTTTAGAAAGTGGAGTCACAGGAGTAGGCACGCTAATTTACTAGGTAGTCTGTTGTAATCAATGTCAACAGTTTTTAGACCGGTGAACAAAGACGCCGCCAATCACATCAATCTCACTCAATGACTTAACACACATCTCCTAAAAATCGAGTAACCAATACTTGCATTTTTTTTCCGCCCACCTGGTTATTTTTCTTCATGATTTCTGTTTCCATACGCAAGGTCATTAGTTCACCGTTTCGGTGTAGTTAAAAATTAACATTTTTTTTTTTAGATGTATATTCGCTTCGGCATACATCAAGGTCTTGCTAGCTTGAATCCCAGGAAATCAGTCCATAATCTCGAGTAAGAAATGTTTCAGTTCTCAAAGTAAAATTTGATATTATAGGAAATAGGGACGTTAATTAAAAACCGTAAACCGTATGCATAATCCATACATTGCATTAAGCACAGTGAGTATTGTTAGTGTTTTGGGAGTTTCCCGTCACTACCACAGTACTTTAACTAACGGAAGGAACGCATACGGTCACAGGGCACTAGTCTATATGGAATGAGTTCTTTTAGCACACTGCAGCTGAGTTGCTGTAGTCTTACTTCGTGTTGTGTGTAAATCCTTTTAACAGCATTGCACGATTCCGAAATCCCAGCCATGACTAGTTTGTTTAGTCTCTACCACTGCACGGAAGAGGCGGTCCCATTTTTTCTGTAAACGCTTCTGATCAAAGGAAGTAACAGTCTCCAGGCAAGCCAAGATATCTACGACTGATGAGGAAGAGCTAGAAAATAATGCGCTCACGCGAATGATGTTTGCCATACTTATATCTCTTTTCTCATTCATTAGCATTCTACTGTTGATTCTTGCCACATCCTCCTCCGACACAAGGCCATTGATAAAAAAAAAATCCATTAACACATTCGAAACCGTAAATGGTGGCTCCATTTTTTGCTGACCTCCAATTTCGGCGTGCGCAATCGATTCCACTAACTCTGGAACTTCGCGACAAACTCGTAGCAACCAAAACAAGTGCCCAAGTAAAGACTCTTTTTTTTTCCCAACTAAGTGGCAATCTTACACGAACGTTACAGGTTTGCGCTTGTACGCGGCACTGTACTGAACGCTGGCAAATTTCGAAGGCAATCGCCCGGACATTTCCCCTACTGCTTGGTTTAGAGTTGGAGGCAGGCTTAGGGTATGGTTAAGGGGGGACACTACCCTTATCAGGAGACTGTAATGCACATGACTTGATGTGCAACTTATCCCCATGAGTGCACTGGGTTTCTATACAAAATTGCACACCAAAGTGCTGAACGGTGCATTCTTCTCCCTCAAGGGTGATGATCTTAGAACAAGTGTCAATAGCTATGACACCAGTTGTTCGACACCAGATTTCACCCATGTCTGCTAGATACCCTTATGCGTGATCCTATGAAGATTGTTTTTTTTTTTGTCTTGATGTAGCATTATATGAAACCATCAACACTCTTTGACGCTAAATGGAATAACTATTTATCTAAACAAGAAATTGAGAAAATCCTCCATAGCATCATGCATAAAGGTGTCTAGGAGACGTGAAATCTGGTATCAGACAACTAGTGCCATCGCAAATGACAGTTGTCCTAAAATTGTCATCCTTGAGAATGAAAAATGCACCACTCAGCGCTTTGGTGTGCAAGTTTGCATTGTAATCCACTGCATTCGTAGTGATAATTTGCACACCCTGTTATGCGCATTACAACCTCTGGAAAAGGGTTGTACCTCCCCTTAAGGAAGAAAAGGCAAACTTGGGACAACCCTAGACGTTATGATTGTCTTGGAACTCTCGTTATGTGTGCTTTCTTTTTTTAAATCCTGCCTCTTACCCTAAGCCGAACTCGAGGCAGGAGTGTCCAGAAATAGTATTATGTAGGAAGTCAGTCAGCTTCAGTATGTTTTGAATTAAGATTTAGGTGTATAATGCATGATTTAGGAAAGTATCGTTGGACTGTGCTGAAGATTAGGGACTGCGATCGAACCCCGGAAGTGAGACTAATTTCGTGAGCAAAACTCAGGAGCTGGCACGCCCCCACTTTACATGCGTTCATTGGCGGAAGGGATAGCTCGACGTGTTTAAATGCAACCCGCTAAAACCCAAAAATCCTGGCACAAGAAACTGAGTGAAGTGCGCAGCTTTCCTCGTTTGTTTTCCATTCTACAACACTGCATTCTTAAGCCCAAACTGAACAGGATCTATGTTTTGAAATCCTTTATAAAAGCAATGCTGTATGAACAGTTTGTTGAAAAGACCAGAACTATTTAGAAAAGAAAAAAAGTAAGAAGAAATAGAGTTTGAACCATATTTCTTTCCAAGCAATAAAATCACTGTGCCAAGACCTGAGAGAAAGATTTTTTTTTCAAAACGAGAGAGGGGAGT
>JAWQUT010000987.1:83249-99271 GCA_033807755.1 Ellobium chinense
CGGTCTTGTGTATTTATAATGGTTGCATAACTGTGGAGAGAGACGTTGCAAGATCGAGAGAAGGATAACGCTGACAAGAATTATTAAATTTGGCAAACTTCATCATCCTTTTAATCTAGTAAGGGAAAATCGAAGACTCAAAAATAGCTGATACTCTTAAAAGTTTGATGCAAAACAACAGCTCCGTAGCAATCTCGGAGAAGGGGACTTAAGTACGTTTTGGGTTGCTGCGTAGTAAACGTGTCGGGGAAAGTGTGCCATCTGCTAGATGTTTGTTACAAATACAAATGCGGCATCTTTTGCGTAGACTGAAAATCAGATCTCTGCAAAATGACGGCCAGTGTCTTTGGTTTGAAATTTGCTAGTGGACTTTTTTTTTAATTAAAGACCATATTATGTCGGAGAAGCAGGTGGCAAGAATGAATGGTGACGTGAATGCTAATGAATGAGACAAAGAGATAAGTGTAGCAAACACCACTCGGAAATCAGTGCATTATATTATTTTCTAGCTCATCCGCATGAGTCCCAGCTATCTTGGATTGCCCAGAGACTAATACTTTCGTTGCGTAGGACCGCCCACAGCATAAAAAGACAACCCATTTCGCGCAGCCGCGGGAACCAAACAAAAGCAGCCCTGTAGTGAAGGAGAGGGGTGGGGGAAGGACAGAAGTAGATCAAGTCTTCGACAAGTGCGAGGAAAATCAGATTTAAGATTTGGACAAGGATATCCGGAGGCGAGAGGCAAAAGAAGCGACCTAATAAAACTACATAAATTGTTTTGTTTTCTTTAGGCGGCAGACATGGGGTGGACTTCTGTTTTCGTGTTGTTTTCTTTTTCACTCAGCAAGATACGAACTGGAAGGAACCGTGTGAAAAGCAGAGGAGCAGTTTGGATAGATGCAAACTGGCTGGTACCCCTTGCTTCAGCGTTGCCGCCAGTCCATGAAAGCAATAGAAAAAGTTGCGTTTAAGAGGAATTGCAATTACCAGTCATTTACTATGGAAAGAATAGTGTTATTTTGCCTAAATAATGTTGTCATTAAGCAGAAGCTGCTATTTAAAGTATTGCCATAACGCAGAGGGGACTTTAATACTATTTTATTTGCATAATTTCTTTGTGTGCATATTCTAATCAAAGCATTCGTGGTTTTTGAGTCTCAGTTAAGTCTCTTTGCTCCACTTCTTTGCGAAAATCAGGATGTTACGAGGTCCGTTCCATTAGTAAGTTCCCCTCTTTTGTAAAATTCTAAAAGTCATTATTTCCGAGTGCATTTGTGGGATTTTTGTGAATCTGTACCCATGTTTTTCCCAGAGAAAAACCCTGAACTTAATTCCAACACGGACATCGTATTTTCCGAATGAAGCATGCATTGCATAATGACCCATTTTGCGAGCAAAAGATTCTCTATATATATCTTTTGTTGTTCATAAACATTGATATCACTAGTTGTTTGTCCTTTTAAGATATAGCAAGGGATTTGAGTGAAGAGATCAAATTTCAATTGGGATGCCAGCCCGACATTGCATGGGGCTTTTATGGGAGTACAACAGTGAAGGGCAACTTGTAATCGTTTTCGTACAGTTCCCATCTCTTCTTCTTGGACACGTATAAGACATTAAGTGTCAGTACCCGGACACATTACTGGCAACTTAGTCACGTCCATCAGAGTGAGAAACAAAAGAACCCTGAGTTAGTTATGTGCCTATTGTGTTTTTCTTTAACATTATGTTGTATGTTTTTGAGATTTTTATATAATGTCAACTAAATTGAGATCACGTTTTGGCCAATTTTGAGCTTCAGCGGAAGGGAGCGACATTGACTGAGTTACTGGGTGCATTTAAGGAATCGGCTGCACGGACGAATAGAGGAAAGATTATTAGAGAGTAGTTTTGATGAATAGAAAACATTCCTCTTTGTGTCATTCTAGTGTTAAATTGTTAATTCCTGGACTGCAGTAGTTAGTTCACTCAATGCCTGCTTCTCAGAAGCTTGACGAAATTTCTAACTAAATGAGTTGCGATTATCCAACAACTCATAATTATCTGGAAATGTGATTCCTCTTGAAGCGATAATGATAAATTATAGGCACGACTCATAATAATTGCATTTCAACCTGGTCTCAAGATAAGTGTTTCACTTTATCATTATATCTACTAGCACTAGACAGTATGTAGATAGAAATTAGCCAGCAACAGTCTGGGCGAGGTGCTATCTGGCCATTGCTCATCATAAATTCCTCAAAGGAATTGGTACGGGAGAGAGGTAGGCTAACAGTAACACTACGTCTGCTCCCAGATTGCGGAAGTTGCAAGTACGAGGTGTTAGCTACAGGGGCGGATCCAAAATCTTCAGGGCCCAGGGCACGAGAGAGATGCGGGGTCCCCTTTCACAATTATCTTAATTATCTTAATCGGGTAAAGTCTGCAACAGAAGCAGGTTTTAAGCAGTAAACTGAAGGTTTCTTTCGCTCCTTCCGACTTCCCCCATCTTTCCCTCCTTCCTGCTCTATTCTCACTGCTTTTTGTTAATGTTAAAGAACAAAAAAAAAATTCTTATCCGCTGGCGGGGCCTTCTACGAATGCCAGACTTTGAGCATGTGCCCATAGTGCCAATACCTGTATCCACCATAGGTTTTATATGTATTTTGGCAACAGTTTGAGTAAGAGGATAAATGAAGACAGCCATGAAAGTTCACCACAGCTGAATGAGAGCATTATGAAAGATGTTAGTTTGATGCGTTCGTTTCTTAACTGTTGTCCTTGTGTGCTGTGGTAGACTATGTGAAAAGACATGTTACATGAGAAATGCGCAAAGATGGGAAAGACCAAAGCAATGAGACGGAAAATTAGTATTGGGCATAACTTGGTGGTAACCACGTGCATACGTGTAGTAAGGGAGATAACTTCAATAAACGCACACGACCTCAGAATATCAGTGGTAGTGTTCCCTCCTGCAGATAGCGGAACTTCAGGTCTTTGACACCTATTGTTTTATCTTCTTTTGGCCCTATTAACATTTTGTGTTATTCCAAATATACCATTATGATTTGGGGAAATTTTTTCCATGGAGGTTAAAGCACTTCTTTTGCCCGATCTTTTAACGGGAAGAAAAAAGGGGGGTCAACGCCCAAAATTGTTCACACGTCTTTCGAAAAAGATCACCTCAAATTCTGATTTGGTCCCCAATTTTTCATTTGGCTGGTTTTGACCGCGTACGAATACATAGGCCCACACATTTTATATTTTTATCTAGAAGGCTCAAATTGTACCTGAAACTTTAAAATCGGATGCTTTACTTAGATCACAGGTCATTTTACATATTTCTACATCCTAACATTGTCTGGCAGGGCCCCCAAAAAGAGGGATTTATATATATATGCGGATTAATTGGGTTGTACACAATCAGTGATTTGCCCTTCTAATAGGTGTCACAAACCTTCAGAAATGTATTAATTTGTCGATAAGATCTTCTCGATTCATCATTTTTCACACCTTCCTCAGTTTGATGCCAGATCCTAACCATCCCAGGCCTTTCGGAGAGACCAATAATCTTGCCCTAAACTTAGGTTTAAACTTAAGTCTTAAAGCATACTGCAGCTGCTGGGCACAAGCACCACATTCCTAACACCACAGGACATTGTTGCATAAAAGTTGGTGTAGGTTTAGGAATAGTAGTAGAAAAGAGAAAGTTCCTAGACAATGGTTGTGTCCCAGATCTGCTTTCCTTCCATAACCCTAACCCTAACCCTAATCTCATGCCTAACCCTGAGTCAAGCACTAGGCATTGCGTCCAAATATTTGCTTACCATATTTGCTGGAACTTTCAGGTTGAGCTCAATACAATATCATGCCTGAACACGCAGTTGTCCATTCCAGCCAAACAAAAAAAAAAAGAGTGGTAGAGAAGATTCCCTTGAAATGTCTTCACGGTGAGTGCAAGGCGAATGAAAATACTGCACAGCCAAGTATTGGTAGGACAGGAACTGAATAGTAGCTGCATACTTTGACTTAGAACATCCCTACTCTTGATAAGAAGATCAAGTGTACAGTAAAAAGTGTCCAAGATTACGTGTTCAATAAAAAGTTTCCAAGTTTAAGTGTTCAGTAAAAAGTTAGTGTCCAAGATTAAGTGTAGGCTACTGTTAAAAGTATCCAAGATTAAGTGTGCAGTTAAAAGTGTCCTTGTCAAAATGCACAAAACAGTTCGAATAACCTAATAGCAGGATTGTTAAAAGTTACTTTTAAAAGTAACTGTTACAATTACTTTACTTTTCTGAAAAATGAGTAATTGTTACAGTTACTTTACTTTTTGAAAGCAAAGTAACTGTTACAATTACTTTACTAGACTAGTTACTTTTCAGTTACTTTCAGGTCTCAGTTTCTTGGTTATCCAAGAAACGAAACAAGCGTGGAAAAAGTGAACTGGCATTTTTCACACAAGTTATCACGGTTGTCTTTTGAGAGATATCCATAAAGTCATTGAATTAATATCTACTTTATTTGTGTTGAAGTCTCAAAACAGCACAGCAGCCTTTGTTCGTTTCGGTATCAATGGCCATTTATTTTAATAGCTTTTTTTTTTTTTGAGTCTGCTTCTTCACAAGACATTAAGACTTTTCTGAAGTGCACAGCCTTCAAAATACAGTCCCGTGTGTGTTAGTACAGTCACACAGTTTGTATTTTATTATTATTCCAGTATCATCTTTATGATCCCTCAGTCGTGTGTGTCGTTAATTCGACTCCAGGAACCAAGCGCATTGTGTTGAAAGCTTTTCCCCCTGTATACATTAGTGTGTGGTTGGTTGTTGTTTTTTTTTTCAGTGAAATTGTAAATCTATGAGATTTTAGGTTTGGGGTTTGAGAATCAGAAAGGGTAATCAATTGATCATTTTTTGCTTTGATCTTCTGCGGCTTGAAATGATAGATTTAATTGTCCCTTCCCTTTTTCTCGTTTAGCCCAATGTCATAATATTGTCTAATATATGCCTGCCTTCATTCCTTCCCTGCCTTCCACGTTCCTTCCTTCTTTTGTTCAGTCATTTATTCATTTTCAATTAGATAAACTAGGCCTACAGCATCCAGGAAAGGTTTTGCCCAAACACAATAAGACCTCGATATCAACTAGTCTACCTGTATGCTACGCGTTCCTCCTTACTAAGTACGAGTATATACACCAATTGCATCGAATTTTCCCTTCTTTCCCTTTTAAAATAAACCTTGATCCGAAGTTACAAATATATATTTATTTGCCTCATTATGAACTATAAACTTCAATGTTTGCACCAAGCATAAAGTATTTTCCTTAAGAAATCGACCCTGTCACAATTATAGACTGGAGATAGCATGTGATCATATAACATGCAGCCCGGTGCCACTCGCATGTGTCGATCAGGCCAATATCGCACTTATTTTGACGGGATATGTGGAGAGAACCACGACACTAGATGGCGGATATGCTTATCACTCGTGACGCAATGGGCTGATATCATCTCTGTAATGAGTGCAGACCAGGTGCGTTTGCAACCAGCCGACCGTATCCTCTTAACAAGTAGGTTGTATTTGCAAAAAGAAGAGATAAAGTTAAAGCCTGACAGGCTTATTCTGGCTTGCACGTGACGGTTACATTAACGTTCTTCAATCCTCACATCTGATTGATTAAAAACTTGCATTTTATGATCTGTTGTCTGTATTCAAATTCCACAGCCATCCTACTCAGTCCTGCCCCATCTCCTCCCGACTAAACGCAGATAAGGTCGCCCCTCTTATCCCATTCCCTTACGTCGCGGGCGGCCCGATACAACCTGTCCCCCCTTCATCCCACCCGCCTGGGACTTTGTGGCGCGAAAGTGAGACCTGATCACGTGGTGGTGGTGGTGGTGGTGGTGAAGTTGCTGCTGCTGTTGATATAAGGGTGGTGATAGTATAGTCTATTCTTTAAAAGAAAGAACTGATGACAGTCAGCAGAAACAATTGAATAAGAAAAACACCAGGAGCAGCTACGGTCGAAGGGAAGCAACCAAGAAAATAACAACCAAGGAATCTGTGATTTGTCTCCCATTTATTACGACAGTCATTTCTTTTACGTTTTTTTTAAATTTTGACATTTTTGACACATTTTTCCACCATTTTTTACACTAATTGATCTCCCCTCTCTCTGTCTGCCTGTCTGTATCTCTCTCTCTTTTTGTGTCTTTCACTCTCCTTCTCATTCTCTTGATTGTATTTATTTTTCTACGATCACACGGAATTTCGTTTCATCCAGGTCATGGGTAATGGGATAGACTTCCACCACTAAACCACTAATAGTAATATTGTGCGTCTCTACGCGCAGGCGCGTGCCTCTGCACGTATGTGCGTGTGCACACATGTGCGTATTTTACATGTAACTGCGCGAATGTGTGCACGTTTGCGTACGTGCATGCGTGTTAGTATGTGAGTGCATGTGTACTTGCATGTGCGTCCGTTTTCTGTATTAAGGATGGTGTTAATGATAAAGGTTATGATGATGATAATACTGTTGCTGGTGCTGTCTGCTGTTGCCATTGCTGATGTAGTACTCTCAGAGGGAACCAGTCACGACGATACATTGGTGGTGTCAATGAGAACAATCCGAAGAAATTATACACAAGCTAGGTGCTGCAAACAGTCAAAGGGAAACAACCAATGAAATGACAATCGTGAATTGGTGCATCCGTTATTTGTCTCCCATGTATTACTACCTTCATTTTCTTCCCCATGTTTTTTTTTATTTACACTAATCTAGCAACACTTTATTCCTATTTTTCCTCTCTCTTTCCCTAATTCTTTTTCTCAGTCTCTTTTTCTATCTCCAGGAACGACCAACACATCATCATCATAACCATTATTATTAACATTATCCTAAATACAGAAAACGGACGAGCACGTGAATACACTCCACAGACATAGACACAGACCCCACCGCCTCCCCCGCCCCTCGACACACACACACACACACACACACACACAGAGAGAGAGAGAGGGAGGGGCTCACAAACACACACACAGAATTGGTGGTTGAGACACCGTCGTCGAGCTAAGACACAACCACCACCACTGTTACCTAACTGCTGTACGATAACTATCACTCCCTTGGTCAGTGTATCAGCAGCAACAAGGCTAGCGACAGTATCACCTTCACATCCTTTAACGTCACTGTTGACCTCGTGGATACACATAAGGTAACGAACAAGAGAATGAAAAAAGAAATTGGAAAAAAAAAGGTGTGCACATAAGCACACACGCTCGCACACACGCACACATTCGCAAGCACGCACACGCACGCACGCGCTCATGCGCACACCCATGCAAACGTACAGACAGACACACAGACACACACACACACAACAACACACACACACAAACACACACACACACAACAACACACACACACACACACACACACACACAAATGGACAAGGGTATACACGCCCATAGACATGCTGGCAGGCACGCGTAGACACAAGCACAAATAGGGTGGTTGAAAAGTCAGTTTATTTCCTATAATTTGACAACAACGGAATTCCTTGTGATCCTAAATACATAATGTTAAAAATCGGATAGAAAGGGACAGAGAGACAGAGAAAGAGATAGAAAGAGTTAGAGGGGAAGGGGAAATGAATTAGTGCATAATTTGTGGTCCAAGGGACATAATCGTGAAAACTAAAAGTCATTATTAAATAGGATATATGGGAGACAAATCATGGAAGCACTAGCTTACAAGTATCATTCTACTGGTTGTTCCCCTTCGTTCCACTATTGTCTCGTCCTGTCGTGTATGGATTTTTTGTTGGATTATTTGTGTTTTCAACTTTGCTGTTTTTCTTTGAGGATATCATTACTTTTAGATCATCATCAGCAGCAGCAGCAACATCAGCAACAAAAGCAACAGCATCACCACCATCATCACCACCACCACTATAACCAAAGAAGGAAGATGAAATAGTGAATAAGTGTGTGCAGGTGTGTGTGTGTGTGTGTGTGTGTGTGTGTGTGTGTGTGTGTGTGTGTTAAAGAGAGCGAGAAAGAGAGAAAAAGAGAGAGAGTGAATAAGAATGAGATGGAGGAGGAAAGAGAACTAGGGAGAAAAAGAAAAACAGAGAGAATGAGAGACAGTCACAGAAAGAGAGAGGGAGAGAGAAAGAGTGATTAAGTGTGTGTGTGTGTGTGTGTGTTAGAGAGAGAGAGAGAGAGAGAGAGAGAGAGAGAGACGATGAAGTGTTGCAAGGGACATAATCGTGAAAATTATAGACCGAAATGGATTGGAGACAATTCTTGAATGTACTAGCTCATGATTTTCTTTTCACTGGTTGTTTCCCTTTAAGGTCTTTGACACCTATTGTTTTTTCTTCTTTTGGCCCTATTAACATTTTGCGTTATTCTAAATATACCACTGTGATTTGGGGAAATTTCTTCCATGGAGGTTAAAGTACTTCTTTTGCCCGATCTTTTAACGGGAAGAAAAAGGGGGGTCAACGCCCAAAATTTTTCACAAATGTCTTTTGAAAAAGATCACCTCAAATTCTGATTTGGTCCCCAAATTTCCATTTGGCTGGTTTTGACCGCGTGCGAATACATAGGTCTACACATTTTATTTTTTTATCTAGAAGGCTCAAATTGTACCTGAAACTTTAAAATTGGATGCTTTATTTAGATCACAGGTCATTTTACACATTTCTACACCCTAACACTGGCNTATAACTATTTCTTTAACTAATTCCACCAACAGTTTATGAAATATCACTTACTTAGCTACTAAGTGCACCTAATTTATGACATGTGCAAGGTAAAAAATTTACGTTTAGGTCATTTTTCTCAAAAGTGATTTTTGCAAATTGTTGGCTTACTCTCATGCAGGATTTCTCAAAAACCATTGGAGCAATTCTTTAGAAATTTGGCATGTACATTCTGTATATACAATTACATGTATGCAGGGTTGGTACTTAAACAAAGTAATTCCCTCCCATACTTCAAGAATTAAGACCTCCATGCATATTTAATGGGGCTGAATGTGTATGAAAAAATCAGACAGTTGAAAAATGATCACCGGTAACCAATGTGATCGAAGGTTGCACATATCTCGATTCTTTATATAATTATGACATGACAATGTTTATGCAGCGAACAACATAGGATCAGTGGTACCGTTACGTGGATACCACGATCTCCATGACCACTTAATTTTGCACAGGTACACTTGGTCAGACGAAGGAGCTTGCGTCTGACATCAGCTTCTCCCCGAAAATCCAATTGGGGCCATCAAGCAAACGCATGACACACACACAACACACACGCACACAAAAATAAAGAAAAAAGTAATGAGTAATTTTGTAATTGTTACAGAAAACTTCAGTAACGAGTATTTTTTCGTTACTCAAGATGAAGCGTGTAATGAGTAAGTGCTTGTTACTCAAAAACTGTAATGAGTACTCGTAGCGGTGTTACTTTTTACTCGTTACAACAACCCTGCTTAATAGTAACAACAAACAAGAACTGGATAAGATGGTATTTGCATTTTATTTGTGTTGGTCATAGGTCAGAAAACATTCCAGTGGATTTGGGACTGGAAATACACAGCTCATTTCACCCCAACCCACCCCCCAACCATGACCAATAGAAGCAGAATATATGGATACAAACTTTTCATACTGTACATATGATACATATGAATCAAACAGCTTTACTGACATCACAATACATTCCTAACTATTCAAAAATACAATAAACGATGTAATGTGTCTTTACTTTACTTCATCTTTGCAAGTAAAGTTCTGAAAACATGGTTATTCTGTGAATGTAAGCTCCTCTTAATAGTGACATTTTCCACAAACATGCTCTATTCTATACAAAAGCAATGGATAATTGCAACTCGATTCAATCACAACTTTTCCATGCTTCCAATGCATTGCAATTAAGGGAAGTTGACTGTATAATTTATGTGTTTTGTTTTGGAGCTAGGTTATCCACCTTAGACCATGTCCACTATAAATCTTAACTAAGACAAAGTCTGTGAAGGCACTCAAATAATTAGGTGGTCACCAAAAGATGAGGACACATCATCAAGTCCATACATTTGTTAAAAAAGAAAAAATGTCCACTCTGACTTTAAATTTTTACTCACAGTTCAAGTGGTTTTGCATTATGACAGATTGAAATGCCTGGACAGAGCGTTTGAAGACATCCTTTTTTTTTTGCATATAAATTATTTTGCATTAGCACAGCTATAATTACCTTCATAACTACATTTCATGGATATGAGAATAAAATGTTAAAATGTATGGGGTAGATGAATAGAGATCATTATTGGTTGGCAGGACAGTGATACATTATCAAGGAACTTAAACAGTTTTAACGCACTAGCTAGACAATCTTTTCATTTCTTCCTTCTCATTCTCTTGTGAATTTTTTTTTGTTTAAATTTACTTACATCGACTTCCACTTCTTTTTTAATTCTCTTCCCCGTTTGACAGTATATTCCCATCTTTGGCTGATCTATGTCAGGCAGCCTTTCTACCCAATCTAGACTTTGGACACATCCCATACTCAGATTCCCAACAAGTGGAAAAGACTTGCATTTACTTACATTCTGCAGAGGAGCTAAAGCACATATGGCTGCTGGGTCAGAAAAAGTGAGAGTGTTTTAACTCTACATATAAAGCACAGTGCCTGTCAAACAAATTATGATTTTGGAGAGTTGCACTTGTAATGGATTAAAACTGTTCAAGGTCTATTTGAAATTTTAAATGCATGAAGTAAAGGGTATGTAACAAAATACTGTAAATATCTTTTGATTCACTTTTATATTTAACTCATACAAATCCATCCAGTCTCTCTACCAAACTCCAGGACAACAGAGCGTACACACAGGTTACAGACTAGATCAGTTTTGGAAGTACAGAGTATGATATTTACTGTAATTAGGTAAATAACTGTTACTAGTCTTACTAAGGAAAAATTATTATAATTTTGTCTCAAATGTAAATTCACTTTAAAGCCTGAAAGCTGTTCTACAAAACAAAACTAGACTATAACTATGACACTACACTTAATCTCCCATTATCTAAAAATTTCCATTTTCCACATTTCCCTACTGCAGTAATACTACTCAGGTGTTCAGCCTATTTCACAAGGTATCATTTCAAAGTTTGGTATGAAAAGTCTACGGTGTCTTGGTCAATTCAAAAGTCTATATGGCATACTAAAAACACTTGAAAACACTTAATATAAAATTCAAGGACCTAGTCTATATCATTTCATACTTAAAATATTTTACATTAATTGTACACAGGAAAAATGGCAAAGGGAGAAAGAGTTTTCATCCACCACATATTCTAGTTCATGACCCATCACTCCGTGACTGATTAAAAGTGAATAACAAATCTTTGTTGTCTGACCTTGACTTGAGCAAGTCAAGTGTAGGGGTCGTTTGTGCAGAACTTATTTATGGCAAATGAGAGATTTGAGAGAGACCGTGGTTTAATGTGGTGAAAAAAAAAAAGGCTTAGGGGAGTGGGGGAGGGGTGGGGAGGGTTTGACATGCTTCATAAAAGAACATTGTTTTTCAGATTAACACCAGTTGCATTTCGCAATAATGTGAAAATGTTGGGATTATCAAAATGTTTTGTAACAGCGCCAGGTTCATATTAATTGTCTCCGTAATAAACATTTTCATATGTATGATACATAACAACCATCACAACCTATAACACTTCATTTCAGGAGTGACATATTCAAGTCATTGTATTTCATGAGACTGTTATTTATCACTGAAAATATCAGTGACAATATTACTTAAGCCAAAAGTAAGAGCACACAAATCTTAAACACCTTCACTGACTCAAGTGTGGGTTTCCTGAACTCAGCCAATCCATTCTGAAAATAATTTTTTGGATGAAATTATATCAGCAACTGCTGTTCACAAAGACACCATATTTTTCCTTACAACTGCTGAATACTTTCTGACTTCAAGATCCACTTCTGCCTTGTAGACCATGAATATAGTCCGTGAAGATTACAAGACAGTTACATCAATGGTGATGTAGACTATATGTATGAGATTTTCTTAGATGCTTATCAAACACAAATAAGTGACATAGTATAGGAGTTGATAAAGTAAGTTTAAAATCTATAGAAGTGTGCTTTGGTTCCACTGAACACTCCAGTTCCCTTAGTGAAAATTTAACTCTTGAGAAGCTTGCTCAACAATAGTAATTAATTATTAGTTTATGCAAACAAAAACTTCAGGTTGTAAAAGTTGTGATGAAAAAATTATTCAAAAAAAACAAACTTCCTGCAGTCTGCCAGCAATATCAAAGCGGACTTTGTGGTTGCATTGATACAAAAAGTATCTCATGAAAGCACATGACAGGTCAACAAATAAAACATCTCCACCAGATGAATCCCGAAGATGTTGTACTGAGCTACAATGATACGGCCAAATGGCTTAAATTGCAAAGCAGTCACCATACACCCATGGAACACTCTTCTTAATGCAGAGTATGTGGTGGCAAGAAATTTACCACAAGTAATACAACATCACATCTGTCTCTCTTGCTCTCTCTCACATCTCTGTGTCTCACTTTCACTTCAAAACCAAACTCGCTTTCAAATCTGACATGCTGATGCAGAACGCCACTCACTTCGTTTAAATATTTTTTAAGTTTGCATGGTTTCACATGAATTATATCTTGAGTTAACTGAAACACATGTTTCTGTAAGAGAATGAATAATGCCAACTTCTTTACAGACTTAGCACAGATAACCAGAGTGCAAAATGGGTGGGGTAATGGTTTCTGCTCAGGCAATTTCTCAGAAAGTCTGAAAGAGAATTCTCTTAAAATGTGGCATACCTGCTCAACCCATCTCTCCCTTCTTTTCTTTCTCTCCAGTTCTCACAAGTCTCACTCTTTCATGTTTAATTGTCCATCCCTGCATCTCCAGTCATTCATTTACCAACTCACTCCTTATTGGGGACTTCTCAACTTGAAGTTTCCACGCAACATTCAGCTTGCATGTTTAGCTTCCGCAACAGTTTGTGAAAAATAAGTCAGGTAAAGATGCATCGTCACTGTGCTTCAAAAATGGCTTGTTAAGTCAAACATGGGACAATAAAGTTATATCTTATTTATCTTATTTTTATAAAGGTACTATACTGTTATGAGATCAAGGCCACTGGACATGTTAGAGAATTTAAAATACAGGAATATTTTACTGCCATTGCAGTTGCTGAGATACATATTGACTCTTTTTACCTCCTTTTTCTCAGAAGTGTGAAAATTACATAGTCCATTTTTGAAGTATGGTGGCAGTATAGGAGACATGGTTACACCGACATGGGTAAGCCAACACAAACATAAACACCAGAAAGTGTCAAACTGAATGAATATGAGAATCAAAGACCATGTAAAAATAGACTATGTAAATGAATATTCATAAACACATATCTTGCAGGCATATAGCAAGATCAGTTCCTTAATCGCATCAACACTTTGGCCTTTGTATAGTGAGGTATTATGACATACTCAGGCAAGAACATTTAGGCACCCCTTACGACAAAGTTTCCACTTTTCTATTATTATTGAGCTTTTAAGATAAGATTCAAGACCATAGTCAGCTGCAACATCATGCTGATTATCTCCACTTTCCATCTTTCTGCCCTCTATGACCAATGGTGCTACATTATGCAGATCCTGCAGAGATAGTCTTATATCATCGTTGAACTTCTACATGCTAAGATGTGCGCTCACAGTTCACACAACAGTACATTCTCAAAACCAAAAACGGTATAAGCATATCTTCTTGAATATTAATTATTATCTTTCAATATGAAGTGACTTCCTGAAGAAAGCATTGTCAATATCAAACCGCCAGAAAGCATTGCCTATCTTTCATAACTTTGAGAAACCAGCTGATCCTGTAAATATCCACCTGTGATTTATATGGAAGATCAAACAAATTATTGTTGTAATACAACTGTAGGCAACTACTGTCATCTTGAACCAACATATCTGTACCTGTAAATATTTAAAATTCAGTATTTTGCATGATTTCAAGTAGTTCTTGTGTGCTAACATTGTGTTAAAATCTTAAGGCTGTGTCGCAAATAGTTTTACAGCTGCACAAACTGTGTATGTGGTACAAGAGTGTTCATGCATTAAGAAACAACAACATTTTTTACACCCTCATGTAAATCTGAAAATTTGTTAGTTACTGTGTAACTGCACCAAGATGACGACATGTCTTAAACATGTGTCACTGAACATATTCTGAACATCCAAATTTGTAAGAATTCTGGAAACTGCCAGGAAAGTGACCTCACTAATGTACATAGCCTGGTATCACAGCATTTCGTGTGGTCAATTCCACACCCACCGAGTTCGCCAAGTCACCCCTCCAAAGAACACAGGAGGGGGAACCCGAGAGTTGCAAAGCGGCTTTTTATAAACTCCTAGGGCCGGACGGGTGGTATCCTCCGGCCAGATTGAAATGGGGGTGTGGAGTCTTAGCTTATCCCCGCTTCGGATCACCATGCCGGTAGGCCATTGACTGGGCCTACTTTCGGGCCTCTGGGTGCAATGAATGTACATAGCCAATTTCCATTAATCACTTCGTATGGCTTCAAACATATGCTAATAGTGAACAACAAACCACACAGTGAAAGACAAAGACATTGTCATGATCTGGGCCATTCCCTAGGAATTGTCTTATCAGTTATCTTATCCCAACAGCATTGTACGCTAAGATGATGCCAATGTACATTCACAAAGACATATTGCTATGGACACAAGAATTTGTGTAAATGAAGCTGGCCAACACTCCACAAAATAAAATTTGTTTTCTGGTAACTGACTGGAGAAGTTCCTTGGTATAACCCATACCATGTGAAACATACTGGACTGGTTTATATACATCAAAAGAAATATCTTTCATCAGAAATCGTTGATGTCATGGTCGAAAGGAGATGGGTTTTGAAATCGTTGTCTGGAGCTTTTGAAGCCTCTTTCTGAAGGTGACTGAAATGCGGTTGGCTGGTTATTTAACCTTGACCCCTGAGAGAAGTTGTGGCCTGAACTTGTCCATTTGGCTCCTCCCCCTCCAGCTGATGAATAAAATTTAGGATAAATTAGTGCAAAATAAAGACATGTAAGAATTAATCTTAGTTATAGCATACTCATTAAAAGGGATGTAACTGGCACGGAATTAAAAGAGTAGAAATCTGCCAAGGCTCCGTGGAAGCTTCCTCAATTAATGAAAAATGAAAACTACTGATACACAATGAATACTAATGATATCAGAAAACTAAGGTCCGATGGGCCATCAAAATAACAAAATAGTGGAAAGCACAGAAGATTTACATCCCTGTTTAAAAGATGGCCATAGAATTCATTCTCTGAATAGGATTGTCATGTCAGAGTAGTGAATTTATACATGAATCCTTGCTTAATGATTGACACAGAGTATGACAAAAAGGTGTGACGACACAATCGTGAACTGACATAGAAAGAGTAGTGACCTGATTCAGCAATGTTTGGGAAAATGAAGTAAATTTCATTTCAGTGAATTTTGCAGAACTATGGCGGTGTCTGTTCAGAGACTTACCAAAAAGGATTTTCAGTATAAAATAACTGCTCTGCTGTGATTGGACGCAGTATAATGTAATGACAATATATGATTCTACCTTCTCAGATACTGGAATGTCGATGCTAGAAATCTGAGCCCAGTGTACATACAAGATAATATAGATAAGGTTGCTGCATGCAAACTATTTCCATGGCAAATACAGAGCAAAATGTGGAGCAAAATTTCTATTCTCCTGGAGAGCTTGCTAATATCCTAATGATGCACCTAGATGGCATGTTAGCTATCTGTGACCACTATATAATGCTATACAGTCAACTCTGTTTAATCACAACTCCTTGGGGAACACAGGAAGAATTCCAATTAAAAGGACTGCGATTATCCAGTGACTTTTATATCACAGAAATATTTTATTGAGTGGAAAAAGT
>JAWQUT010000988.1:12937-28466 GCA_033807755.1 Ellobium chinense
GGTGGGGAGTGGAGGGTACTGGTGTTTTATTAGCAAGAGAGAGAGAAAGGTATAAGTATGACAAGGAGTCTGATTTAATCTTCTAGCAAAATAAGACAAATAAAACGGTAGGCTGTTAGAGTTATGCAAGAACGATTGGTTGATGGGAGAGAGAGAAAGAGAGAGCGAGAGAGAGAGAGAGAGGGGAAGAGAGAGAGAGAGAGAGAGAGAGAGAGACAGACAGACAGACAGACAGACAGAGAGAGAGACACAGAGAGAGAGAGACAGAGAGAGGTGGGAGGGGGGATGTGTTTATCAACGAAAGTGATTTTTTTTTTTCTGTGTGACTCATGCCATCTTTTCGAAATGTGATAGTTTAGTTCCATTCTTTCTACACTTTAGACCTCACTTACAACAGCCTTTCAGTTTAGCATAGATGACACACACGACGACAGCAATAGTATTGGTGACAGCAATGGCGATTACAATTTTAACAGCAGTGAAGGAAGGTTCAACTGAAAGAGACCAAAAGTATATGAAAATATAATATAAACCAAATGATATATAAATAAATATACAGCTATATTTCTTATATTGCTAAAATGGCGTGTCTAAAATGTTGCGTGGTGCAATACGATTTTGGTATTACTTACCAGAACCATTCCTTCAGTGTTCCATGAAAAGCTGATGGAAACGTTTTCTTCGTAATATTATTTATATTTTTGAAGCAGGTCAGTAAATGAAAACATCCATTCAACTATTTGCGGTAGCCGACTAGATTACGGAGTTTCTTATATACAGTATATATATTCATTTAATACAAACAAACAAACAAACAAATAACTAATTAACTAATTACCAGGCAAACAAACAAACTGGTAAGTAGAATGAAAACACAGTTTACGTATAGATACTTCAACAATTTCAGGATCAATGGTACCGAGTGGTCTCAGCACTTTCATTTAGTGGGCCTACACTTTACATAATTTGTTTTGTCGGCTGTTCATCACTCATCTTTACTCCAGTGACATATAGCTATCTCCAGAATTCCAAACATCAAGTATATAGGTTTCTTGACCGTGTATAACTGTCATACATAGTTTATGAATTATACAGTTTAAGGCTCCTCAAACGCGAGCGATGGCGTTTAAAGATACATAATGGAAGAGATCAGTTTTAATTATTGTTGTTTTTAAGTCTAAACTGTGATTCGGTCATTCAAAGCACCCAAGAGGCAGACATTTGGTCTCATAACATTGCCAAACTGGCCTCATTTGTCTGCAACTTCACAGATTTAACTGAAAAGAAAGTGGCATGCTCGAGCAGCGAGCCACACCAATAGAAATGTGGAATATGGGAGGTTTCCCAATGCTGGGTTTATGACACAACCAAAATTCACACAAATATTTACAGGTCAGCTAGGGTAACAAAACCTTAAAAGGGACCGCCTCTACACATATATATTATATCCATTTAACCCATATTTATAGCGATATTGAGTCAATATTTATGTAAAGAACTCTTTACCGCCAAAATCACAAACATGTGGGCTGGTCCACTCTAAGCCCTACGGCAACCAACTGAGAACGTGGTCATCAGTCAAAAGGGCCCTATCAAGAAGGCCCTATAAGGTGCTTCGGAACGCTGCTCACTGAAAGCGATATATTTTTAGCCGTGCCGTCCGAACCGGCGGCTGACTGTTACCCTCATTCGCTGCCTAAGATGTTGACTATTAGTATTACTACTACTAGCATTAGTGATTAGGCTGCTAGGCATAACCCTAGATGTTTGCTTAACCAATGCGGAACATGCATTGCGCTTAGGGTACTTGCCATTTGAACATTGGAAATAAAATCGTCAAGATCTGGAGAGAGTATTTTTTTTTTCTCCTTTTCCCGAAACTTTACAAATTTCCGAAATACCCCTTATTTAAGACCATGCAATCAAGAAATTTCTGATAATGGTCAAGAACTTTTTGGTAGTGGTGCTAAAATCAGCAGACTTTTACAGAGTGCCTGCTGCAAAAAAAAAAAAAAAAAANAAAAAAAAAAAAAAAAAATGCTTCATGGTTGAAGCAGCTAGTAGTTATTCTATACAACGCAGCGCAATATCAGTGAACGAGCAAATGAGTTGGGGATAATTTCAATACATGTGTCGGATATAGACTGTAGACATAGAGAATTATCAACATAATAATAATATGTATATATCACCACTCAGAAACACGTACACATTCACCTGTCCACAAATCCTCAAACACACACACACACACACACACACACACACACACACACACATCCGTGTACCACGCGTACACGCCTGCACAGTCATGCTCATACGTATTAGAATAAAATCCGATATATAGCATGCCCTTGGTGTACTTATTATTGAAGTATATTTGATATACTTGTTAATACGTACCTCATTAATGAAATGATAGAATGAGAATAAGTCCATGCACGTGAAATTCATACTTAATACCAAGTTAAGTTATACGTATTAAATGAATCAACACTTAATATCGAGGTTACACTAAAGCAAACAGTGATTCAATGGACCAAAAGAATCTGAGAAAATTAGCTACCATTCTCTTATAGTCGGCAAAATTGTCGTATTATGCATGTACAATGTTGTTCTATTTAGTAGATTGGAGATGATTTTTAAAACACCTGCATTGCATTCTGCTGATATTTCCCATCTCAGCGAACTTACGTCTAATCCAAGGTGGACACTATATTCTTTGATAATGACTTCATCACAGTTTTATGAATGTTTAATGTTTAGGAGACTATTGCTTAGTGTATGGAAGTATAAACATTAAAATTTTATAATTGCATTTTGCACAACCAATCACCAAACACTCTAGTCTATTTCTCGTGCACTCCTCAGCAATGAAATACGAGTAAATGGTGTGTCAGTACAAAGATAAGTAACTTACCAGTTGTACAATGTTTGCCGGTGTAACCATCCTGACATCCGTCCACACAGTTCCCAGTTTCGGGGTGACACCATGACATATCCTGAGAACCGTAACCCTTGCAAAATTCGCTACATGTTAAGCTGCAGTCAAGGCCATACGTTCCACGTTCACAGGCTAACAATTAGAATGAGAGAATGAACTCTGTATTGGGACTCGAAATCAAGGTCAAACATACAGACATAAGGACGCAACCACCAGTAAAGACTGGTTTAACGCAGAGTGTTCTAACGCACGAAAACAATAGGAAGCCAGGAAAATTTTAAACATAACGAAATTTGAGAAGGAGTGTGCGCTACTTCTACGAAAAAAACAACGAATACAAAAAGGTAATGAATAAGGCTATACAGTACTGCAAGAAGAAAGTCGAGGACAATTAACTAGTGCAAAACATAGTGATCCTAAGTATTTCTGGAAAATATTGAACCGGAGTTCGAGTAAACCCCGAGTTAAAGCAAAATTACATGATTTGTACGAGCACTCTAAAACTGTAGATCAAGACGATGTGGCCGGGGTAAATACAGCAGTGGAACACATCTTATGAGGATACTAACGATATAATAAATGTTGACCTGACTGAAAAGGTTAACGAGAAGGAGATTATTGAAGCAGTTCAAAGACTCAACAATGGCAAAGCAGAAGGAGTTGATTTGATAAAGAATGAGTACATTAAAGCTTATATTATACTTATAATAATAATTTGAAAATGGACTCTACCCTGAGATATGGACTATAGGGGCCCTTGTACCTATTTACAACATGAAATGCGATAAGAACAATCCAGAAAAGTATAGATCTATCCCTCTTTTTAGCTGCTTGAGAAAACTATTTGCACCCTTATTCAATAATAGATTAGACAAATATCTTTCCAAGGCCGAGCGTCTAAGCGGGAACCAAGCAGGATTCAGGTTCAGGCTACTCAAATACATATCATATGTTCGTGCTGGCTACTTTAATGGAATAGTATGCTGGAATCAAGCAAACGTCTTATTACTGGGAATTGACATGGCCAAGGCTTACCATTCTATATGGAGAGAGGGGCTATATCGGAAACTTTTAGAAAATGTTATTAACGGAAAATTATTAAAAATGGAATAGTCAATGTGTAGGAAGACTAAGTCCTTAATTAAAATCAGTGATAAAATCAGTGATTAAAATCAGTTTCAAACTGTCTAAAGTGATGTATGATGTCCTTTATTTTTATCGCCAAATAAATATATACAAAAAAAAAAAAAAGGTCTTCGTGGTTCAGAGACATTTCCGTGTTAAGTTGGAATCAGACAAGGAGATAACCTATTGTGTCTGAACTTCAGTGTTCATGTTAACGATCTGGAAGAGTTTCTCAGTGATCAAATGTTAAAGGTATGGACGTTTTCGATAATGACAACTTAAACGTGTATCTTAAGCTATTGATATTATTGTATGCTGACGACACTGTACTCATAACGAGCAACTGAAGTGATATGATGAAATCTCTAGCAGCTTACTGGAAATATGTGAAACATGGAGACTGAAATTTAATACCGAGAAAACAAAAATAATGATATACGGTAGGGACGTAATGCCGAATTTTACTTAGGAACCGTACAATTAGAGATTATATCGGATTACAGATACCTCGGATTTAGTTTTAGTAAAAATAACACACACAAAAAAAGTATAATATGGAAAATGGGATAAAAGGGGACGCAAGCCATGTATGGAGTAATCGCGAACAGTAAGGCTTTTGACTCAGCAGTGATCTGTCAGATACACTTGTTTAAGTGGTTGTGAGATCTGGGGGCAGGAAGACACAATGATTATAGAACGAGTTCAGTGCTTGAAATTTATACCAATACTGCTTTCTTCTTTTTGCGAAGAGAGACGGGCTGTTTCCCAATTCAGTAAGATGTTGAGAGAAAAGGTATTACCTTTTGGTTAAAAGTAGCAACGGGGGGAAAGTTTCAAACTGTCTAAAGTGATGTATGATGTCCTTTATTTTTATCGCCAAATAAATATATACAAANAAAAAAAAAAAAAGGTCTTCGTGGTTATCAAAAATGGAGGACATCTTTAATCAGCTGGGCCTAAGTAAAATCTGGATAAGTCAGGGGCATGCACTGTGTGGTAAAATGGCATTAAATGAAGCTGACAAACGACTAAAAGATAACTTTGTTCAGAAATTGAGAGTAGAAGTAGAGAATTCGAACAAAGGAAGATTTTATAGATGTCTGGATCAGGAACTGACATTTGAACAATACCTGGATTTCTTGTAATTTCGTTTTAGAAGAATAATAGCAAAATGTCGAACATGTTATCATAAATTTCCAATAGAAACGGAAAGGTGGGAAAGGTTACAGCTAGAGAATAGAAAATGTTATGTTTGTAACAGTTTAAAAGACGAATGTTCTAAAGAATTATTCGATGGCAAGAGCACACATCTCCTGGCTAAGTTAGCAAAATTCATAGAAAGTGTGTTAAAAAAATTCCAGTAGGGAGTTAATATATATTTTTTTTAATGAATGAAAGTAAGAATAACTGCTGGGAATGAATGGGGACTCGTGTAAGTGAATGGCCTATATGGATTGTACTGCGTAAAATGTAACACGTCATGATGGTTTATAATCTGTTTATGTCCTGTCAAATGTATCGTCCGCCTATTTATCACTGTTGTGGTCTGGGCTTATGATGAATAAACGTGCTGTTAAACTTGTTGTAAGAGGTTAGTTTTGGTGAGAAAAACGTACGTTAACCAATGAAGACTGCTCACTAAAATAACAAAAAATAAAAGTGGGCGGGTATTATTATTCAGATTGTCTAACTAAAGCAAAAATAAGTGGAAACTATATGTAACGTCTTGGCATAATTTTGATTACACGGCCATACATTAATAATTATACTTAGTTGGCAGCTTTCCTTTTATCACTCACCAGAAGAACAGTTCGCTCCCTGGTAACCACGCAAACAGCCATGAAGACAATGACCGTCTTTGTTGCTGCAAGGCGACTCCTGCCCTGGTGTGTTGATTACCCTACAGAACTCACTGCAGTTGGATGAACAATCAATGCCGCATCTTCCAACTTCACACACTGTTAACGCCAAACACGTAAATTAAAACTATGCAAATAATTAATCCCATTCGATGCCCCTCTGTTTCATGAATTCCGTATCGTGTGTACATGGTAATATTTCATTATATAGATGTAAGAACGTATGGAAACGTCAGAAACGACACGGTTATACTACATTCTGTACGTACATACACGATATACGTTATGAAGAGGTAAGTCTTTAGAGCAACTGATCTGTCCCAATAAGCTTTTTATGGAGGTGGGATATGCTAATGAAAATATGTTGGTGATAGTACTATAGTTGTCCAGCCAACACACTCTCTAAGTAAATCTTACTATCATAATGCTAAAGAGACGAATTTATGTAACTCCTATCCATATTAATACAAAGTCACCTACAATATAATAATGAAGTCTAACACACCGTAGTTTTCATTAATGTCAAGCTGCGCGGCAGCCTTAATGATTCTATGTAGAAGTTATTTATTTATTTATTTATTTATTTATTTATTTATTTATTTATTTACAACTTTTCATGTGTCACCAGGCGTTGCTTTGAATTTGCTAATTACAAGTTTCCTTACTTCCCTTGGTCGGAATAGCAGATCACAGGTTGCACCACGTCTTGTCTTCTGCATGTGCATTTAACAGTTGTATGTTGTCACTAGATCTATAAATCAGGGGCGAAGGGTCCATATAATCAAATAATCACTGATTACCAGCCGAAAATGCCGTTGGTCGACCTTGGCCTTCGTGGCAAGTTAAACAAGAACACCGCCGATATCCTATTTATTTGCTCTTTGTCAGGCCTATTCTTACTTTGACCTACGTTCAGAACCTGATACCCCTCCAATTTTCTCTGCTCTATTCACTGATTAATAGAAATAAAGAAGAACCTGGACACCCCTATAGCCAAATGTGGAGTGGCCTCACAAAAAAAACTCAATGAAAGCAAGGAAATTTCACCGCCAAGTAAAGAAGAGCTACTAATCAAGGTCTCCGCTTGATTTGTGGTACAGCTTTCACCTATTGCGGTTTAATGTGATGCGGAACAAAAATAACATATAGGTAAAACGAGACACTATTCTATAGCATTTAGTGAAATTTCATCATTATCAAGGGCCTCTTTATTCGACAATACTTAACACTGTTGCTGACAAGTGTCACACGTTTACGACCACTTTTATTTTTCGCCCAGTTTAGAAATGAAGCCACACTTGCAGAAAGCCACATGAACAGTCTCACCACACATATCTCCATTCACAAGCCCAGTGCTGGTGTTGCCACGTTGCCTATTTTATAGTGCAATGTAGCTGAATCCCAAAATCTTTGGTTGGGAAAAGCACCTTGAGGTACATTTACTTTTTTTATGAAGGAGGTTTCTGACTTTATGAAACATACAAACTCATTAAATAAACATAAATTCTTCTTGGGAAATAACATGAATGACAAAACGTCTTGGAAAAGTAATTCAGTTGGCCCCCCCTGTTCTCAAAATCGGCAAGGTTTGACGGTGGCAATACTCATATAGGCCTATCCATTTGCAAAAAGGTGGGCTCGGCTTCATGGTGTAGACTGGGCCGAAAATTACGTTTTCAATAAAATTAGTATCATCTTGTTTTAGGTCTGGATATTTGGCTAGAGGTGGAAACGGGGGAGGGGGAGGGAGTCGCTGAGCATAGAGCGGTTTGTCCAAAGATGTTAGTCAGTCTGCTACCCAAGCAACCAAAGGTCATTCTTTTTAAAGCTTGACAGATTGTCACTCCCCTACGGTCTGGATGGGTTTTTCCTGCAAGGTTGTGTTCCCAATGCTTTGTTTATTAACCTAGGCCTGCTAGGTCTAGCCTAATTGGACCTAAATTCTACAATTTTGGAGCCATTACACCTTGGTGAGTGATAATATACATGTATTTTTGTGCGATCCTGGCCCTGTAACTGATCTGTACTTTTTTTTGTGCCTTTTCACCCAACCCGTTTCTAACTACTCAAACTTTTGTTGTAGCTTTTCAGGAATTGTGATGATGCCTACGGATTGTTTAAGTCCATACTCTGTGTTACAGTATCATACTGTGAACATCAAATGCGACTCTACGAACGGATATTATAGCACATAGCACTTTTGACTAATACCGCATACGTGACTATAAGTGACAATCATGTTCAACTATGATTACCCTGTTGAAAAAGCCAGCCTTCACCCCTGCTATCAATTAAACTTATTTAGCAGTTATCCTTTTGTCACTTATCACTCACCAGAAGAGCAGGTCGCTTGCCGGTAACCTGGCAAACAGCCATGAAGACAACGACCGTCTTTGTAGTTGCAAGGCGATTTCTCCCCTAATGTGTTGTTTACCCTACAGAACTCACTACAGCTGGATGAACAACCTTTGCCGTATTTCCCAGCTTCACATCCTGTAAAAAGCGAAAGTAATGATTGTTCAAACTGTAGCTTGCGATGCCCATATAAACTGAGAATGCTCTATCAGCGGAAGCCGAACCAAGTTGCAAAGTTTGAATGAATCTACTAGCGAACCGCCATGTACCTGATTCGTTTAGTTTGTATTCTACATGGCATTGTTCTCCATTGCATATAGTGTTTAAATGGAACAGTAGATATAAATATATATTTATATAGGTGTTTTCCCCATTTATCTGTCCACAGTTTATTACGGCCGCACGACGGGATATTTTAATGTAGTACTTTCTTTGAAATTAATGTGAGAAACAATCGCAGTTGTCCACATTGTAGATTATCGCATTTTCAAAATGTGACAAGAAGTGTAAAACGAATTAAATTTACCATTTATAGAGAGAGGCCAAATGACATTCGTGCGAAAAAGAAAAACCATCGCACACATATAGATACACAATACACCTATGCACCCAAGTAAGCTTGCGCTTGCATAAACAAGAAAGAAATTCAAATAGAAGCGACCAAAAATTGTATCATTATAATCATGAATGAAACAAAACAAAAAAATCCGCCGATCCACAATCTGCCATGGTACGGATCGACATCCCTGCTCGCTGACCGGCAGAATATGTCGGTCAATCTCATATCTACTCCAGACTGTTTTACGTTACACAACGATAGCATTTGGAACATATGTGGGTTTATATTAACACAGACTTCATTATTCTAATATACGGCCCCACTAACATCTACTTGTAAAAATTCATACTTAGGTCTGCTTGCATAACTTTTTATGCCAAGATGCTTCCTTTGAATGAGATCGAGAACGTTATTATTTATCATACAAAACACTGCTACATTAACTTAGAGCTTCAGCAATGACCTACCTAACCATCACTATTTATTTACTAATCATACCACCACCTCCACTATCACTACTATCATCGCCACCAACACCACAATTACCCCATGAAAGAATGGGCTAGTCTAAACGGAAAGTCACCCATGTATTACTTTCATCTGTTACAAACAATAATTGTTGCCACTGCTGCTCCTGCTACTGCTTCTACTACATCACAGTTGCTATTGCTACAATAAATATCAATACTATAAGTTTTGCTGAAGAGAAATGCTTTCCTTATCCCACTCCCACTACCATTCCTACCACATTAAAGAAACGAAAAAGCCGGATGTTGTTTGGTTTTAGGTGTTTGAATGAGTGTAAGAGGACGACGTGAGAGAATCTTGTGTTTTCCTTTTGAGTGCAATCAGCATCAAGGACAGAGGAAGATGCCAAAACGAAAAACAATTACAGTTACTGAAGCACAGTCCAGGGTTATGGATTCAGATTTTGAGTTAGATGTAGATCTAGATGATGACAGTGATTTTGAGCTTAGTGGAGGGGAAAGTGATAGTGACAATATGTCATCTAGTAGTGATGACAGCAGTGACAATGAAGGATCAGCTGATTCTACCAGGGCTGGGCCTAGTAGGCCTACTGGTTCCAGAAGAGACCATCCAAAGGCAAAGAGAGCCAAGACAGCTACAAACTGGGTAGATGCTGCTAGAAATGAGTCAGCTGTAAATAGTTTTAGATTTCTTCCCAAAGCCGGGGTGGGTGTAAACAGTGATGTTGTATCTGAGAATTCCAATCAACTGGCATGCTTTGCTAGCATCATTGACACAGCTGTCATTGAACTTTTGATGAAGTCGATAAATGACTATGCCACTCTCAAAGTCCATATGACCACATCAGCAAGGAAGAGATCAAGATTCAGAGAATGGGTGCCAACTAACACACATGAACTACTGAAAATGTTTGCCGTTACCATCATGATTGGAACTGACCGGCGTCCCTGCATTCGTGATTATTGGTCTAGCCATGCTGCACTCTACACACCATGATATGGAACGATGTTTTGCCGAGATAAGTTTGAAGCCCTTTACCAAACTATGCTACACACAGGAGAAGCAGACTCAGCTGGTAAGGCCAAAATTGAGCCTTTCATAAATGCAATCATGGCCACGTCACAAGCAGCTTTCACCCCTGGACAAAATGTGTCAGTAGACGAAATGATCATAGGATTCAAGGGTAGATGGTAAATATCTCCAATTCAACGCAGCCAAACCACACACACATGATGTGGAAAATTATGGCCTTGTTGACAGTGAAACTGGATATGTGATAACCACTCTAGTTTATTTTGGCACAGAAACATCCAATGCTCCAGAGGCTGATCCAACCAGCGGCCATGCAGTGAACATATTTGATACTCTTCTGCAGCCCCTTGGCAAAGGATAACATTTATACGCAGACAGGTATTACACCACAACAGTGCTTCTTGATCATCTTCTTGAAGCAAAGCATTTGTACACTGGCACTTTGCAGACGAACCGGAAAGGTTTCCCACCAGACGTGAAAAAAGCTGAAAATGAATCACATGGAGTCACGATACTGGAAAACGGAGGACAGTAAGATAGTTTGCTGTGTTTCAATGACAAGAAAGCTAAAAAGCCAGTATGTGCTGTGTCCACAAAAACTGAGGTTACAGACGTTGAAGTTAAAGCGGGTGTGCGTAAGCCCAAACTGATCAACGATTACAATCAGTCTATGAATGGTTGTGATCGTGCTGACCAGCTCCTCGGATATCATGGTCATCACAACCGCCATTCCCACAAATAGTGGAAAAAAACTCTTTTTCTGGTCAGTTGAAATTGCCATGCTAAATGTCTTCATACTTTTCAAACTGACAAGGCCCCCAGGAACACTAAAGAAGCACATTCATACCTTCAAATTTTTCAAACTTCAGCGAGTGAATCAACTATGCACCCATGCTATTGTGTACACCCCTCCGCCGACCCCTGAGCCCTCAGAGAGAGGGCGAAAAGTCACAACAGGACCTGTTGAGCGGTTTCAGGGTGCACAACACATGATTGTGAGAGTCAGAGATGACAGAAGGTGCAAGTACTGCAGCACTCCACAAAATCCAAAACGCACCGCATTCATCTGTAAGGGTTGCTCGGATCGACCACATCTTCATCCCGCGGAGTGTTTCAAGGCTTACCACTCTTCATAAGCCAATAGAGGACAATGTAAATGACTTGTACAGAATCTGATAATCTGTTCTGTTGTTTGAAAAGGCCACTTTATTATTCAGTAAATTCACTTGTACTTAAAATTTAGTTCAGCTTGACCTGCTTTTTACCTGGGGCCCACTTTGGATTTCTTCACTCCATTTACAAAAAAAAAAACCCAAAAAACCTCAATGCCTATGTATGTGGTATCATATTAAAGCAAAATGGATTAGCTGTCATATGGAATGCAGAAATGGGGATAATAAACTTCTACAAAGCATCCAGTCTGCATCAAATCATCAAATGGTGAGCAAATAGTTGTTGTCAAGTTATGACACTTACTCACATAAATAAAAAATATCAACACACAAGCATCACAGCATCAATTTGTCCCTCCAGACATAAAGGCAATTTATTTACCTACAATTTGATACCCAACATGATGTTATAAAATGCATTTCAGGCTTTTATTTTGAGCATTTTCCAACATGCATGGCTGTTAAAAAGTTATTAAGGGAAATAATTCCAGCAAAACAGGGAAATTAATTACGGGTAACAAGAGTTAAAGTACGTCTTTTGCCCGATCTTTTAACAGGAAGTAAAATGGGNGGGGGGGGGGGTCAACGCCCAAAATGTTTCACAAATGTCTTTCAAAAAAGGTCCACCTGGAATTCTGATTTGGTCCCCAGTTTTTCATTTTTCATTTCATTTAACTGGTTTTGACCGCGTCCGAATACATAGGTCTACACACGTTTTTTTGTTGTTTTTTTTTTAAATCTAGAAGGCTCAAATCCTACCTGAAACATCAAAATAGGATGCATTATTGAGAACACAGGTAATTCTACATATATCTACCCTCTGACACTGGCTGCCAGGGCCTCATAAAAAGGGGGATTTAATCTATTAGCGGATTAATTGGGGTGTACACAATGAATGATTTGCCCCTCTAATAGGTGCCAAAAGCCTTAACCCCTCCCTACATTTAATTATTTCCTACATATGTTTTGAGTAGTCAGTAGTGATGCATTCGTTAATGGTGAAGTGTCTCTTGTTTGCTTCTTTAACGATAGAGGATGATAATATTAATTGCCTTTGTTAGTTTCCTGGAGAAATATGCAGCTGTCAGCTGTCAAGCATATTCAGTTTCCTACAAAATGGTGCCAATGCTGCGGAAATATCTGTCCTAGATCATTCTTATGTCCCAAGTTAGAGTTTGATACCTCTCAAAATAGTAAATTCTCTTGACGACATACCCTATACTACAACGAAAGCTCCCATAAACCTGTAGTTCAACCTTAAAATTTAGCCTTGGTAGCCTATGTGGAGGGGAAACAGTAGGGAATGGTCAGACGGAAGTGACCTGGGAGTGCTTGGGAGGGAAGGGGAAAAGTAACCCCCTCTTGGCTGGCCATTATGTCCATGTAAACACATTGGTATAAGCAGAAGATTTTTAATTGACGAAATTCGCAACCTTTAATGGTCAAATCTACTTGTAACCACACATTTAAAACCTAAACGTGATCATACTGGCACTTCTTAAAGGTCATTTTGTTATTGATTGGGGAAAAAGACATGGAGAAACAAAAGTTTGGTGCATCTGCCCCAAAAAATTTAAAGAAAATGCAGCTTCCTTTGACAATACCATATGAGCCTATGGGGTGGGCTGAGAAGGGGTGGGGTGGTGATTTTTCTTAAGGGTAGGGGTGGGGTGGGGTGGGTGGGGGGAGGGGTTGATGGTGGGGTTGGGGGTGGAAGTAGGGAAGGAAAAAGGAACGAATGAAATCTTAAATTTAAAAAAAATGGCCAAATTTGGTGCATTTTTTGGCAACACTGGGTGTGTGTGTCAAAGGTGGGGGGAGGGGGTGGAGGGTGGGAGGAAAACAAGAGAGGCAAGGACAAAAAGAGAACGAGAAAAAAACTATTTTAAAAAAAGCGTGTGTCATGTAAACTGAGTCTGCAGCACGTAGATCTAGATCTAAGTCCCATACAGGCTAGACTAGGGAGTGGGTAGGAGGGGGGCTGGGGAGGGCCTCAGGAGAAGAGGAAGTTTAAAAGACTGTCCAGATAGCCTAGATGACCCCTCTCGACCGCCATGATGTAAACATTGTGTTTCTAAGTGGACACATGCCAGGTACTAGCTGGCTGCTAGTTAAGAATATTGGCACCTATTGTCTTTTTCTTCTATTGGCCTTATTAACATTGTGTGTTATTCTACATGTTATGCCACTGTGATTTCGGGAAATTTCTTTAACGGAGGTTAAACTACTTATTTTGCCCGGTCTTTTAACGGGAAGAAAAAATAAGGGACGGGAGGAGGAGTCAGCAACCACAATTTTTCACAAATATCTTTCGAAAAAGGTCCACCTCCAATTCTAAGTTGGTCCCCAATTTTTCATTTCATTTAACTGGATTCGACCGCGGGCGAATACATAGGCCTACACATTTTTTTTTTTAATCTAGAAGGCTCAAATCCTACCTGAAACATCAAAATAGGATGCATTATTTAGATCACGGGTCATGTTACATATTTCTACACCCTGTTGTTGTTGCTGTTGTTTTTGTTGTTGTTGTTGGTGGTGGTGGTGGTGGTAGTGGTGGTGGTGGTGGTGGTGGTTGTGGTGGCAGTAGCGGTAGTGGAGATGGTGATTGTATGTGTCTTATTGTGTCTTTTGGAATGATCAAGAAGCATTCATTGTAACCTAAAGCGTTATGTTACAACCACTAACGGATCATTATATGCAAATCTAATCTGCCCACATGATGTCACTACGTTGGAGTTACTTCTCGTCGATAAGGTCTAAAAACTGTTGTTCTCCACCACAGAAGACACAAAGGGATTGTACGAAATTTATTTACATCAAAGGTTAGCTCACCATTACAAAATGCTGCTCCTGCTGCTACAATAAAAACAACTACCACATCAGTCAGAACAACTACTGTTTCTACTTAAAGGAACAGGGATAGCTATCTGCTTCACAGCCTAGTAAATCCACACTTTTATTTTTCATATTGTTCAACCCTTACACGTTTCCTTCGCCCGAGCTCTTCCGAGAAAATGCAGCTTGAACGTCGGGATTTTGACACTGTGCGAGCCGCCATGACTGGTCGTCTGGTCAGCGCGGGAATGAAGCGTGACGTCAAGAAGCGAGAGGAAAGCTAGTTGTGTGAAGAGAATGATCAGCGTGCAATAACTTTCCTTGGTGTTAAATTCTATGCCTTTTTTTTTTCATATATTATCAATAAGTCTTTTGTTGGAGACTCTAAACAAGTGCCCGACTTTGATCGCAATGCTATAATCGTAGAAAAGGCAGGATAAGTATTTGATAAAAGGAGCATCTGTCTGAGCAGTGTGTGAGTCGCTTTATTAATGTATGCATAGCCTATGTATGGTTGTCTGTGCCTTATTTCTCCCGGTATTGTTAATGAACTTTCTATGATTCTAACACTATCATTTGCCTGAGGGGCACATGTAGATTATCAAGACCAACAACAGCAGAATAGGATTTGATTGACAGTTAACCTTTATCTCAGGCAGTGTTTTCTGCGCTTAGGGGTAGTGCTAGTTGCATCACTAGCACTAGTCAAAAATTAGTCAACATGCTTCAAAGAGCCGGTCAAACAGCTGGCATATCGACACGAAAATAGTTTGACACCCTTATATTGGTCAGAGATGACGACGAGAATACCTGTGAAACTTTGTGTGGTTTGGGAAGAACGAACCGGTCTTCAAGACGAAAGAGAACAATGAAATGGACCATAGCAGTTAGCATAGGTATACCATGTTGAGCATAGCAACAGGGACGAGATGGGGCGGGGAGAGAAGGGATAGATGGGTGGATACAGTTACAGGCGTAAGAAGCAAAGACGTTACATTTACAATGTCTTTGGGGTTGAGAGAGAAAGGGNGGGGGGGGGGGTGGAAATAAGAAGCATTAAGAGAAAGCGACAGCCTGAGTTGCTAAAGAAAAAAAAGAAGGCAGGTAATGAATAGCGACTCAGGAGACAAAGCATCTTGGCTGCTCTCTCTCTCTCTCT
>JAWQUT010000988.1:40607-58911 GCA_033807755.1 Ellobium chinense
AAATCCCCCAATTTACAGAGGGGCTATATATTCTTAAAAGTCAAGGCTTTCTTTGTAAAACCTCGGTAAGCGGTAAGTTGTTTGAAATATGCTGAAATAGAGTTGTGAGGCTTTATTCTGTAGGAGTCCATGGGTCGAAGTTGTGTGTCTTTTGTAAACGTATGCTCCATATCAAAAAAAAATGCTGTTTAGGGCATGTCAATCACACTTGGAGAATGGCAAGTATGACTAGTTAGCTGCAACTGGAATAAATTGGACACTGGGCCACGTAATATTACTGTTACAGAGTACATTGTTACAGAGTTTATTATAACGCACTTTATTATTGATTAGAGCGGCGGGGGTGTCGTGGGAGGGCGGTGGGAGTGGAAAGGGGTGTTGAGCTGTAGGTCAGAGCAAGACATTTATTTGACATGTTGATATTTCAGTTAATTTGAGATGTGATTTATATATATATATTTTGTTTTTAATGTGAGGCTCAGTTATTAAAACATCTGCCCTTCACTCTAGCGAAGACCTACTGACTTAGCATTTGCACAAGTATCAGCCTCGGGGCTTGGGTTTCTCAGTCCACAACTAACGACATACAAAAGATATGTGTTAGAGACACTGGGAGTTAGATCTTCATTCCGTGGTCTCTAAGTAACCTACTCACCCATAAATTGGGCACCTGTGTCCACCCCCCTCCTTTTTTTTTTTTTTTTTNTTTTTTTTTTTTTTTTAACTCAGTGCCACTTAACAGGCAAAATTTAAGACAAATCTGTCAAAACAAAACAACGATAAAGAGTATTGCCTAAAGGAACTGAAAGAACACTCAATATTATAACTAGGCAATGACACAGTGAGGAATTAGACATGAGGAATCTTACTGATCGAATATAAACTGGAGCTCGTTATTAAAAATCGACGTCAGTGTCAATTGTTATTTTTTTACTGATGACAACGATGGACACTTTTTGTTAGAAACTTCAATATCGGCGGAGACAATGTCGAGATGTCAACAGCACACTGCTCACAACTGAAAGGACTGTATCGGTCTACTGATAATGCTCAGTTGAAGTGTGGACATTTTATACGAATTACAACAAGACACTATACACAATAAAATACACAACTGAGGAAGACATATACTTTTGTCCGGAGGCAACAAAGTGTCAAGAGCATATAACTCACAGCTAAAGGAGCTATATCATCTAATCGTAATACTCAGTGAGCTCGAGGACTTTTAAAATATTGTTTGCACTATTAAGAGCAATAGTTTCCATTTTTTTTTAATTCGTTCGTTTTCCTCGCAGAAATATTTACTTGCCGTGTTCACATTTAAGCTTTCATCAGACTGATGACATTCAGACTTTTGTTTCTGTTCATTCCTGTCTTTTATGAATACATCAGGATGACTTATTTCTATCTATAGGATTGCTTTAATCTAGCGGTAACTCAAGAACTAGCTAAATGGTAAACGGTTGTAACAGAAACCTAGTTGTGTCATGCTTAGTCCACATCCTGGTATCCCTATTTTTTTTTTTTTTTTTTAATGTTAATCATATTAATGATGTAATTTATGCAGCATAAACTTTCAAAGTAAACAGATCATCCAATGTCAATCCACGTATTATTGTCTTAATGAAAAACATGGTTTTATTTCATTTTAAATTCTCATACCCCAACGGCTCACGGCTATAAAGCATTAACGTATCATGTTATGAAAGATTCCATGAAACTCATTCTCTGGTTAATCCTAACAGTTTATCATGAATAAAGAGGATTTTTGGACAAGGACTTTCTTTTCTGATGGGTTAACTTATATTTTGGGTACAGTGCTGCTGTCTTACGTGAGTTTTACTATTTTTAACGGTATATTTTTAAAACTGTGTAGATAATAAGATTAGTGCTGTTTTGATAGAGAGATGCCATTTTTTCCCCTCAGGCTAGAACACCATTTAGTCTTATACCATTTTTTTAAAAGGGCAAGGTTATGATTAGCTTCACTGTCTAATGTCCATTTTGATAGAGAGATGCCATTTTTTCCCTCTCAGGCTAGAAAACCGTTAAGTCTTATACCATTTTTTCAAAGCTTCACCGTCTAATGTCCATAATTATAATGTGCTCATCACATTTAAACCTTGTATAATTTTCTTCTCATCTGACAGTTTCTGGGAAAATACTGCAGGGATGTCATGATTTTCATCATGTGAATGTTGCTGCATGACGTCAAACAGCATGACGGCTATCAGACGGCTCGTTCAGATAATTTGTGCTTACGTACACTGTTCTCACTTTATGTCACACAGCATGAATCACAGCAGCTTACAGAGGGTATTGGGTTACACCAAGGCTTGGATTACTTTCTGTGTTTAGTTTGCATTGAAAATTACTTAACACAGTTTGATTATTATAGCACCACCACTTTTTCCCTCCAGACTGCGCGATTTATGCTTTAAATGTTCCCTAAAAATACACTGACAACGCACTGATTTTGCATTCTGTCCCACATTCCAAAGTTTGCATCACTTGAGGAAGTCCTAAAATATCTCTAAAAGCTTACGAATCCCCCTTCATTTATAAAGGCGCGGGGGGGGGGGGGNGGGGGGGGGGGGGGGGGGTGTTAGGAAATTCTCCCTCAATATATATGGAGAAAACACTTCAATACTATCACATGTTGATCTCTGTTATTGAAGTAAGCAGTCAAAGTGCATTACTAAGTATGTGAGCGATTTTGGAGCTGCTGGTATGAAGCTTTTTGATGCCTGTTAACATAAATCTGATGATATAGCCATAGTCTCGTTTATGATAAGTTTAAGACAAAGTTTACTTCAAAGAATAAATATCTTCGCACGTGAAAGATCCAAGATGATTAGTGTGCCAACCAGCATGATGTACATAATGACAAAGTGAATTGTTTGTCTGCATCATCAGAATGGAAGTTGAATAAAAGCATGCAAAATGTGGATGTCCAGGATACTTTAAAAACTGAGTGTCGGGATATATAAGGAGTGGGTAAAATTTGTAGAGCTGCCCTACCTTAATCATTGTAGCAACTTCACTGTGATCATTGCGCTTCCAGCTGTTAACTGAACATGACATCGCAAAGTTTGAGAACAATTTCTTTCTAAAACAGACACGTGTTATTGATATAAACGGTTTGCATAGATCGGCCTAGGGATTTTGAGCGCGATTCTGACATACAGAGTGAATGCTGCAGACTACAAAATGGGAATTTGCGACCGGTGCATAAAACGTGGCAGAATTATTTAGCAACCACTAGGACAATTTTCCAGTACCATCAAAATAGGAATAATTATATTAATTAATCATACAGTTCATAATTAATTCGTCGGTTGAAATTTCGAAAAATGTTAATTCTGAATGGTATGTCACCATGTGCAATACCAACATTTTTGATCTGTGAAAAACCTGAGGCCCAAGAATACCAATATAGCGAGTCCTGTAACATCACGATAATGCAACGGCCATACTCACTGTCACGGGCCAGGAGGGCACTACTCACTCAGTGTAATCAGTCTGAGCGTGGACCGCCACGAGCCAGTGAGCGTCACTCGGCTGTGTCGGATTTGATTCATCATTGTATCGTCACTCACAGCCTAGTTCCCCGTAGGAACAGACGTTTTTGTAGTAGACTGTGAGTCAAGTACCCAACGTAATGACAGTAATTAATATTTTACTAAGATAAGTAGCAGAAGGCATGAACGAAGCCTGTCACTGTTACAAGTTATATACGAATTATTGATATTATGTCAGATAATATGATGTGAAAAGCGACGATGCTGTCTGGATTATTCTTGGGATTACGCAGCAACTGATAATATTGCCAGTTGTCCACTGACCGCGTCGAGCAGGTGACCGACGGTAAGTGCGCATTAGTTAGCTTCAGAGTGCATCAATCAGACAGGAGATATAGTCTAGTTGACTGAGTGCAGTTTGTGCATTGAATGTCATGGTAACATTATTGCGTTGAGATATTATGTAAACATAATGCTCCATGATTGCTTAGAATACTGTCAAGCCAGCATGGTAGAGGTGCGTGAGCTTGGGCGAATGTCCGGTGAGAGTTTGAGTGACGTGGCAGTGACCTAGTGAATTGCTGGCTGCGTGACGCAATGAATATGTATTGAATTGCAATTGTATGATGTAATAATGGTATATTGAATTGCAGGTGTATGATGTAGCAGTAATTATGCACTAGACTAGAAGTTGTACTATGTAATAATGATGTATTTAACTGCAGGATAATATGATGAAGAAATAACAATCTATTAAATTGCAGGAGAGTGATGGGCCGGGACTACATCACTAGTAATGTAAATATTCATAAATGTAATTGGGCACGCTTATATGTATTTCAGCGGTCACGTTGTGGGCCAGGACCACCGCCTGTCCCATCGTGTGTCTATTGTGGGCGATCCGAGTGAGCCCGCAGGGGTTGTCAGAGCACTACCCCAGTCTGGCATGCTAAACTTGTTGGGGATCGTTAATACTGTACCCGTCCAGTCTGTGAGTTGGCCCTTGTGATACCCCGAAGCACTACACGCCTGACGTCCTATAGGAGACTCCCAGTGGAAGGACGTGACCGACGATGGACTGATGGAAGGAGTGACTGCGATGCGTGACTGGTGTGAGCGGGTGGATGAGTGCTAGGGTGCGTATGCGTGAGTGTGACTGGTAGGCAGATGTTATGTATTGCAATATAGTATTTCTGTATGTACTAGTATACTTTATTAAATTATATTGAATGGTACTATGGTCTCCTGTCATTCTGGTTGAATGCTGCAGGCGGTTGTGACACTCACAAATACCCCTGAAGTTATTTCAGTAATTTTATGCAATATAGCTAATATCCGTTTATTGCTTGTATATGAATTTAGATAGGTTTAAAATATTAAATTTATTTAAAATGAATGCAAAGTACCCTGTACTTTTGTGTAAAGACACTTAGTCTAATATTAGCATCTGGGTCGAATATCCACCGTAAAATAGGAAGGTCAAGTTGGATTGATTACTTTGTGAGAGAGAGAGAGAGAGAGAGAGAGAGACAGAGAGAGAGAGAGAGAGAGAGAGAGAGAGATAAAGAGTGAGGGAGAAAGGGGAAGGAGGAAGGCACAGAGAGAAATAGAGCGAGAGAGAGAGGGAGAGAGAGGGAGAGAGATAGAGAGAAACGGACGGACAGACAGACAGAGAAACTCAGATAAAAGTAAACTTGAGAGATCATGGTGTTTCGATATTTGACGTACTTAAATCTACAGCTTAGGCCTTGATACTCAGTAATTTATTCCCAAACAACGGTAATCCATTATTATTGTTTTAGCCTTCATAGCCATTGCTAGCTCTTTTTGCTCTGACGAGTATTTTTGTATTTTTTTTTGTTTTGTTTTGTGTTTTGTCCTCAGTCATGTTAATTATGTGTCTTTTGATGCTTAATACGTGAGCCAAATTTTGTAATATGTACATCTTAAATGTTTACCTACGGAAGAAAAACGTGAAACTAATGACTTTCCATTCTATGTTAGTAATATTTTTATCTTAAATATTTCCCAGGAAATTGGAGCGAATTCGGTTTAGTTTTGGTATTTGGTATTATGAAATAGTGTTTTGAACAAAGCTGTAAGTAAACATACATGGTCAATGTATCTTTTAATTTGTGATCATGTGGAAATAATACCTAATGTTAACATCAGAGGCATGCCCGCGTCAAAAAACAAATCAAGCAAACAAACAATCAGGTAACAAAAAGAACAAATTTTACTCCTAATACATAATTGCATGATTGCATTGGTGTTACTCAAATATGTCTTTGTTGTTTTTTTTTTATTATTGTTGTTGTTGCTGTTGCTGCTGCTGCTGCTGCTGTTGTCGTTGTTGTTGTCGTTTTATTTGTTGTTTACCTAACGGCTTTTGTGCATATTGATGTTTCCTGCGTTAATAGACGTTATCCGGAAATCCGATTGCGGGGGGTCTCTCCTGAAAGTTAACACTTAAAGGAGTTAATATGTCCCCTTTCCTGGACCCACTCGACAATACCCCGAGTTGTACACAATGTGAGGAAAGCGTGTTGCAGAAAGGGTACCTAGCGCATAAACAGACTGGTGAACGTGACATACGGACCTGTTTATACAATTTTACACGCCATTAACTTATTGACCGCTCGGCCTATTCGCATAACTTTTAGCAAGCTCAATCATTTCCATTGATATCAGTAACACTAGTAAGAGTACATTCTAATACGTAAAACACTGTAGGCCTACAGCTCGATGCATAAACATAATCACATTGTACATCAAAATTAGGCCCAACATTTGTGCAGAGTGCATATCTGTAAAGATATTTAATATACGTGAGAAATTTGAAAAGTAACATTTTATCGAACGAAGGCCGAAAAGGGTGTATTCTGCGATACTAGACTAAGTCTAGGCCTAGTCTAGCACAAATGGTCGTTCGATGCATGTGTTTGTTGTTGTTTTTTTTTTTTTTGGTGTGGGAAGGGGGAACTATGGAGGCACAATAGACACAGACGCATGAAGAAATATGGAAAATATAGAACCGTATAACCCTTTCCACAAAGACGCTTTTTTTCTCTTATTCAGTATGAATCAAATCATAAATGACGGTTACGGCGTGTCTGTTGTGTTGGGAGGAACACCCAGTAAACATTCTGAAATGCCTAATCCCCGAACAAAAATTAAATCGCTACACACTGTACTTTTCAAAATCACGGAAGCTTGTAAATGGCAATATTCTGACACACCAATTAAATGTTTAATCATAGATTAAGAGTTATCGTAAACTCTTGAAAAGCCTAATCCTAGAAAGAAAAAAAAATAAATCGTTACACACAGTACTTTTCAAAATCACTGAGGCTTGTAACTGGCAATATTCTGACACACCGATTAAATGTTTAATCATAGATTAAGAGTTATCGTAAACTCTTGAAAAGCCTAATCCTAGAAAAAAAAAATTAAATCGCTACACACTGTACTTTTCAAAATCACTTAAACTTGTAAATGGCAATATTCTGACACACCGATTATATGTTTAATCATAGATTAAGAGTTATCGTAAACTCTTGAAAAGCTTAATCCTAGAAAAAAAAAATTAAATCGTTACACACCATAATTTTCAAAATCACTTAAACTTGTAAATGGCAATATTCTGACACACCAATTAAATGTTTAATCATAGATTAAGAGTTATCGTAAACTCTTGAAAAGCCTAATCCTAGAAAAAAAAATTAAATCGTTACACACCGTACTTTTCAAAATCACTTAAACTTGTAAATATTCTGACACACCGATAAAATGTATCCCATAGATTAAGAGTTATCGTAAACTTTTGAAATACCTAGTCTTTAAAAAAAAAAAAATTAAATTGTTACACCCCATACTTTGAAACTTGGAAATGGCAACATTCTGACACCGATAAAATTTTAATCACAGATTAAGAGTTTTCGTAAACTCTTGCAATGTCTAATCCTAGAAATATAAATTTAAATCATGACACACCGTACTTTACAAAATCTTTGAAAGTTGGAAATGACAACATTCTGTAGTGACACACCGATAAAAGTTTTAATCACAGATTAAGAGTTACCGTAAACTCTTAAAATGCCTAATCCTAGAAATAAAAATTTAAATCATGACACACCGTACTTTACCAAATCTTTGAAAGTTGGACGTGACAACATTCTGGCACATCGAAAAAATGATATCACACAGATTTAGAGTTATTGTAAACTGTTGAAACGCCGGTATCGCAGACTCGGCCAACTTTATCACAGTAAACAGCGGTCCAAGTTCAAAACGCTCGACGTAGAGTCGACAAAGAACGAGTCAGTAAACAAAAATGGCCGACTTCTAAAGGGCGTGGGCTCGGAAAAGGGGGCATAACTCTAAAGGAGTCAAATTTTCAGGTGTATTATTTCCCTTGAGCGATTTCCAAAGTACGCCTATTGTCTCTTGATGCTTTGATTTACATAACAACGCACTGAAGCATCTAAAAAACATCTCATTGGGCAAGTCCGATGTTTGAATGCTTCTTTTTTTTTTCAACCCGCGGCTGTCACACGTGTTTTATTTATTTGCTACTCATGGTGCAGCACTTGCTGACACGGTCTGAAGTTTGCATAAAAGCTTCTCTGTTAACATACTTTAACAAAAATAGTCGTCAACAGTTAACATGAACATTATGAAATTGTGAAATTAATACTCGCAGATGTTCGAAGAAATAGCATCAAACTTCTTATCAACGTTCAAACTTACTCATAATATGACATCGTGATGTCGTCGGAGTAAAAAAAAACAAACATGTGTGGATATGATATCATATTTCTACTAATTTGTTAACGAGATATTTATTTCCTCCCAAAGTTTGAGTAGTTTCGGCTGGATTCCATCCACGACAACAAGTGGTGAAAAATGTCTTTTAACTCTGAAATGGCCCCTAAATCACACGAATCAAAGATTGGTACCAACAATTTTCTCCTTCCTTAGTTTATGCCGCTTGCTTAAATCATGAATAGCCCAGGAGACTGTTCTTGTGAGCGTATTATAGAGAAATAAAACAAATCCATCGTTTATACTTACGAATTTTTAGCATTTTCTATGACAGCAAGCAGTGTTCCGCCTCACTGTTAGAATTGTTTTCACAGTCCTAAAACCAAACAGAAATAATGACTCTCAGTCTGCCTTCTTATTTTCTACAAATTTCAAAGATGCAAGTATGGCAGGAATATCTCTCGAACACTACTGAACCACGACGATTAAAGATGAGAGTAACACTGGATTGAAGAAAGTCACTCAGCACCTGGCACCGAAATACTTGATTTTCAAGATCAGGGCCTGGTCTGTGTATGTCATGTATTATACTAGAACTTAAAGAGTAAACAGTTGAATGTCTCGGTGTGATGTGAAGCATGGAGGGGCCAGCCCAAGTCTTTGAAGCAAAGTGGGCGGGGCCAGAGAGGTGTTGCTTAAAACTGATATGACGTGATTTCTTAGAAACATACTTTCCTTAGACACTGTTTTAGGCCACGTAGCACCCACCCATCATTCTGCAATCCCCTCCCCTATCTCGCGTCGACCTGAATCTCTTATCTGGCTAACGTAAACACAGCTCCGTTGAGTTTTATTGTCACCTTGGGTTTATCAACAATCAAATCGTTGGCACTGGGATGGTGGGGTGTGGGTGATAGAAACGCGTGCGTTTCTCTCTGTATGTGTGTGTGTGTGTGTGTGTGTGTGTGTGTGTGTGTGTGTGTGTGTGTGAAAGAGAGAGAGATAGAGATAGAGAGAGAGACACCGTTACACGGGGCATGTTTCTAGCATCTGTTATCGTATTGACTCCGCAGATGATCGACTACTATGGAATTATATCAGGTCGCGAATAGAAACATTGGTCGATTCAAAGTTTGATAATAGTAATAATGTACTTCAGTTATGCCTTTGACATTGATGAAACCTTCAGTAGATAAATGATATTAAAAATGTCTAATATCCGCGGTATGTTACAGCTATAAACTACAAAACACATGTCTAACAAAAGCATGAACAGGAAGCATACGTGCTGCACAACATCATTTTTTAACACTTTTTTTTTTTGGCGTTACCATGATCTTAACATAATCATTTAAAACCATTCAAATATGAAGATGCCAATAGCTCCTGGTATGACAATATGCAATTTTAGATAGCCCTATAAATCAGAAAACTGCCCACTCAAGTATAAACTTGGTGGTTGTTGCTAAGAGGGTAAGGTTACCCTGTTTACTGAGTGAAAAGGCCTGAAATATTAGGTAGCCTGTTCCACTTCCAAAGTTTTCAAAATCTAATATGTTTAGGAGCATTTTTCTTTGTGTCAAAATTTGGAGGGAGAGTTGAACAACATGTGTGGAAAGTATTTCGGCATTGGACCCCTTGATAAGCTCATGAGAGATGTAAACCCGTATACAGCCAACAGCGAAAACATAACAACAAAACGATGGCATCTTCATACCTTCAAATTTACAGCACTTACCGATTATATTTATCAACGCGCCCAACTCTGTTCTCAGTACACAACGTCCCTTGAAAACCTATCTTGCTCAGGGTTTGTCAGGGTCTGTCACTCTTTCAAGTTCTGTCACTCTGTCCTGCAGGTTCTGTCACTCCGTCTGACCCCAATACGTAAATGTATTTATATAAACAAACAGACAGATAGACAGACAGACAGGCAGACAGACAGACAGACAGACAGACAGACAGACAGACAGACAGACAGACAGATACATCAGGAATGAGTGAGAATTCCCCAGGCATTAATACAAACCCGTATTTGTTTATCGAGTAGTCCAAAACTGCATAATGTAAGCGGAGGACATATTATTATTATTATTCGCTGTTAATGGCTTACAATTTATTCAGGTAATCCCTTCTTGCATTTTTTATTACATCAGCAATAAACATAGCTCTGCAATAGTGAACGATTGAATCCCAGGTTTTAGAAGTAATGTAAACTGTCTCAGATCGAGGAAAGTCAGGCTGGTTGTGGCACCACAAAAGTGTATTATTATGTCTGAATAAGGAGATTATATTTTCTGCGACGGTTACAATGATGCAGCGGGGTGACGTTTGAAATGTATGATTGCCAAAACAACTCAGCAGAATTTTAAGGGCAAAGCCAAATGCTGAAAAGGAGAAAGGAAGTGCTATTGAGACACGCGTGTACACAGGACAAGTGTCAAGAACTCTTGTTCACAATTATGTGGCGTATCAATTGCTGCTGTCACGGCTCAGTTTACGTTTAAATAATTTATCTATCTCTTTCCTTGCTCTCCGGGTGCCTCCAAATGTTTCCTCTCCTCTCTCTCTCTCTCTCTCTCTCTCTCTCTCTCTCTCTCTCTCTTTCTGCTTCACTTTTCTTTACAGGGGGAGACTAATGCCTAGTATCTCTTATAGTTTATAGAAATGTATCTGAGATTCCTAGGAATAGAACTATACTAGATATTTATTATGCGAGTCGTGCTAAAAGCCATAAACATATTAAAAAAAGGCAAAAAATAATACATCCAAAGCAACAGAAATAATAGCAAAAATGTTTTCATTCAGGCAATCCAAGGCGAACAAAGACACACACACACACACACACACACACACACACACACACACACACACANAATATTACGCTGGAGAGGTTGTCGCTGGTTGAAAATCAAGAGGATTCACTTCTCTATTACTTTACACTATCATACATTACTAGGATATCCGCTGTATAGTTGGTGTGCAGAACTGCTCTCCCAAGAGCTAAGCAGGACGTTTTTTTGTGTAAGCAGTGACGGTAATAAAACATTATCTCAATCCAGATTTCACACAAGACCCTAAGAGACGCTGATAATGAATGGTGTATGTGAATGTTATTGACGTCTGACAATAAAAAGAAACAAAAATCATGAAGAGCAAATGCATTGATAGGCAGCAAAGTACAGGTCAGAAGGCATCATCAGCAGGTTTACAGTTCGTAAGATCTTGGGCTGCAAAAAAAAAGGTGCAGGGCCTCCCACAATCGAGAGAGAAAGAGAGAGATAAAGAATGAATGAATGAATGAATGAATGAATGAATGAATGAATGAATAGCAGTAGTTTTGTCTGAGAAAATTTGCTTTCGATTCAGTAATCATGGTATTACTATTTTTTCGGAACAGGGGAGGGGAGATTCAAATTACATATCGCGGGTAATCGTTTTTGTTTTTTTTTGAGTCCGGTCACAAATCTAGCCAAGAAAATGTCGCAAACAAGAAAGTTGTCCCACGATTCTCCATTTCACAACTAGTATAAGTATTCAGTGTAGATTACCGCCGTCTTAATTCCGGACCGATACTGATACATGTGACGGTGTTGCCACCGGTAAAATATTGTGTTTTTCCCGTAAGGCATGATAACATGACTTCACGAAAAGCCATTTTTCCCCACTTAAGAGGAAATCGCGCCTCGTGAATTATTGAGAAAAAGAGATGAAAGTCAATGCATAAAATGCAGAGCTTGATTATTTTTTTTTTTCATTTTATAAACTTATCTTTTTACAACAGTTTTTGGCTTCCTTACCGTGTAGCGGGAAATGGGAAAAAAAAACAGAGTCTGGCTTTTGAGGAACGCACATGACCAGAGTGACAACATGGACATGCAGTCCGCTACCTTAGCGAAGTTGGAAAAGGGCATCATCCTTAATCCCCCCCCCCCCNCTTTCAAAGAAAGTAATTTCTTTGAGAAACGAAACGAGACAAGTCAGATTAAGCATTATGTTGTTTGTTTGGTTTTTTTTTCAAAATTTACACAATATGTTTATACATTATTGCATTTTTCATGTCACAAAACAATAAAGTGTCACTGTTGTTACATCGTCACTTTCAGTGGGAAAGACTGTCCGGCGTAGTCTTGGTCAATTATTGATCATATAAACCTCTATTTCATTTCGTTCTCCTCCATTCTGAATTATTGTGTTGAAAAAAAAAACGATGCATACGTTTGTTCAATAGATGTTGACATGTATTTGTACGTTTTGAAAATGACCGGTTTTCAGATGCAGTACTTCCAGATGGCTGTTCTGTCATGGCGACCTTAAGAAAAAATTTTTTTTTTGTTTNGGGGGGGGGGGGGGGGTGGGGGGAGGTTGATGTTTCCCCCTACTCTGGCCAAGCTGAATCCGATTATAAAGGTTAAAAATACCCATTTCCAATAGTTTAGAACTTTACTTCCAGGACCCGCCATCTTTCCCTCTTGCCTTTTCCCCCTTGAGGACAATGAAAGGTCATTGATCGATGACATAGAAACCAAAGTAACTTTCAAACATAACCGTCTTAACACAATCCCTTAATGATGACAGTGGAAACTACTGATCATCATCTTTTGTATTTTTATTGTATCTCATCTGTTTACCATGAGTATTGAAGCAACACAGAAGGATGCTAGATCTAAGAAAAATCAAATTTTATTATAAAATTGTCAATACTTTAGCAAGCACGTTACAGTTAAAAGTAAAAGTCTTCTCACGCACACTCGATTGGGAGACATTAAAACTTAGTTGACCTATTAAACTTTTTGAACTGGGATCACAGTCATATCAAGGATAGGCTGACACTCTTCTTCCATCTAGGAAATAAAAGGTATTATAGCATTGTGGTCACCTGAACATATCTGCATGCCTTGAACCGCATTTTGCAATTTTTCAAAAATATTTGGACTTGGCAAACACATCATAAATAAAGCACACAATGTGTATATGTCTGGGCTGTTTATCTGATACAAACCACACCTTGTCACGTCCAGCGCCCAAAATGGACTAGAAGAGGCCATAATACTATATTTCATTTGTCTTATACAACCGTTTGGAAGGGAATTTAGATACTTATATTATGTGTCTTGAAATGGGTAATGAAATAAGAAGTACTCCCTCACCCGATCCCTTTCTATTACAATCGCGAGCTGCAGTGCAAAGTGGGAGAGCGCAAGTAGAGTGGTATGCAAGCAGTGGTGAGCAAACGGTATCATTTCTTACACAATTGCTGTCCTTCAATGTGGTGCTTTGCAATGCTGTGTGTCGTTTGCTGTACAACTGATTATTATAGTATAACATTTACGAATTTGCCAAAATTGACGTTATCTTCTTCTTGAAACTCGGAGGCACTGCATCGGTGTGGCTGTTGTACCCGGGTTGTTTTGTTGTTTTGTTGTTTTTTTTTGTTTTTTGTTTTTTGTTTTTTGGGTTTTTTTTTTTTTTTTTTCNGGGGGGGGGGGGATAGAGGGCGTCAGTCAAACAAGTTCGGCATGACTGGAGCCTTTCAAAGTGTGCAAGACCGTCTCAATACTGGCTTATTACGTGTATGGTCGCTGTTGTTGCTTTGCGCTCTTATTATATTTTTTTAATGATTCAACTTGTACCAGTGCCTTATTATCCCGCTTCAGTCACGCTTCTTAATGCCGATCATTAAAATGTTTACCACAGTACAATCCTAACTACATATTGCTCCTGCTGAGCAAAAGCTATTTTTGTCATATCACTGAGTCTGAATCCACATCTATATATATTATAGGCTTTAACATTTAGGGTCTCTTACGTGACTTTTTCCTGCACAAGAAAACTGGTCCCCTCAGATTTATAAATAAGTCCGATGTCATCGTATGTTTTGAAAGATATGACGTAAGATCTCAAAAAGACCAATTAGTGGATAATCTTCACAACCTGTTTGGGGCAGAGAGCGAGAGAGATAGAGAGAGAGAGAGAGAGAGAGAGAGAGAGAGAGAGACAGAGAGAGACAGAGAGAGAAAGGAAGAGGGAAAGAAATAGGGAGAGAAAGAGACAAAGAAAGAAATAGGGAGGAAAAGAGACAAAAAAAGAAAGGGAGGAGGGGAAGGGAGAGAGGAAAAGAGAAGAAGAAAGAGAGAGAAAACGAAGATATGAGCAGTAAATATTTCAGGGGTGTTTGCTTGTGCCCTGGTATGCTTTGCGATCGCATGGGAACAAAGATACCAACTACATAATGGAAGATTTAATCAGGGCTGGGAAGAACTAAGATCATAATAAATGCAGCATAAGAGTTTCAGTTGAAGTGAACTTGATTTGAACTGTAACTATTTTGGGTAAACTTGACCTGAACTGTGCATATTTTGAGTGGACGTGATCTGAACTGTAACGATGTTAGATCCTTGATCCGAACTTTATTTTTTCTAACTAAACTTTAGATCACTTCACAAACCGAATGCAGACTTCTAAACCTAAAAGGAGATGATCTGATCTGAAAACTACAAATTCTTCTTAGAACTGAGCTAAACCTGATCTCAGGGTTTTCCCCTGAGTGAACTGCAAGAAAGAGAACTTAACTGAACTAGTCTGACTACAGGGAAATATTAAGTACTGTATTTCCAGTCTTGGCTTTATAGACAAGCAGTTATTTAAAGTATAAGAGGATGTATATAGCATGCATTCATTAACATAATTAATATTCCAACAACAGGTTTTCAACAATTCTTCAAAGTGCCGTTTAGTTCTCACATTCTTCTTTTTCCGAAAAACTGATATCGTGATCTTTTTTTGAGCCATATAACTTATAACTGAAAAAAAAAATGAAATACGCTTCTTATTTTTGTTGTTTTCTCACCACCAGCGAGTTGATTTTTCTTTACATTTCTCTAAAATATTATGTGTAATTCACACATTGGCTGCAGAACGTCATCTCCCCCCCCCCCCCCCCCCCCCCCCCCCCCCCCCCCCNAAATCCTGTTTATTTTAGGCCAGCGCAGCGGCGGTGAAATTTCCTGCTTCCAAAAAAATTATAAAAATTGGAAATCCTCGTCAGTGTTTCAGGTCAATGGACGGATCCCGGGCAAGGTTTAGACAATGAGTGCTTCTGACTTGACTGTAGATGGGAACAAATAAACATAGTGATGAGGATTCCCTCTCTCGTTTAGTAACACGGCTGTAAACAAAACAATATTTATTACTGGAAGTCAACGGTATTGTCCATTAATACCACGGCGCCTGGTAACTGTCAGTGTAAACAGTGTGTACAGTTAGCTCATTAATACACCTCTCTTACATGTATGAAATCGGGGATTGCCAGTGATTATGGAACGAATGCAGGATAAATTCATTGCTCTTGAGAAAGGTGCTCTTTTTGTCCGCGCGTATAAACGATTAACATATTAGGGGAGCTCAAGGTTTCCCTTTACTATTGTGAATAGGGGCGTAGCTTCCACGTAATCTTTGCATCTAAGATTACCGATAATATATTGTCGTATTTATCCAATACAGTTTAACTAATCTGAAATAGTTTGTAAACATTTCAAACATCACACTTCTACTATTTCACCTACAAGCCATTTACACGGTTAGCTAGTTTTACTTGTCGATAATCTGAAGGAGTTAACGGTCTTACAGATTCAACTTTCATGCAAAATGTACTTAAGACTGTATCACGAGAGAAACTTTTACAAAAAAAAAATATATATAAATATAAAACGTGGCAAGTAATAATAATATGCGATAAAAAAAGATTATTTGCTGTGGGCGACTGCTATTATTTTCTGTTTGCGCAAAAGGGCAAGACCCTTTCCGTGAACGGTTTCCCGGGTGTTTCTATTGGCTGCCAGACTTAGCTCTCTCGTTGCTAAATACCAGATTTTAGGCTTTTTTTTTTTTTCGTTGTTGTTGTTGTTTGTTTAAGCCGTTGGCTCCAAAATAACTGACGGGCTTTTTTTTTTGTTTTTCCTCCAGCGGACTTAAGATCAAATTTGACCGATTTTCTGTGCAAAACAGATTTATATTTCTTTGAAACTGTGTGGTATTTTAGGTGACAGGGAACAATGGACACCTATTAAATAACGATCCCATAACTACATCCATTTAACAGTCGTTCATTAGGTTATACCAGAAAAGGTTTATGACAGCTGTAAGACCCGTGGATATCCAGTACCAAGGCAGTTCGCAGCAAATGTCTTGTTTATGCAAAAGCTTAATCTAAGTCGGCCATCGACGGTTTTAGACAGCTGGTTGGAAGAAATTGCTAGATTACCCAGAAAATCACCCTCGCTACTCCCCTGGTTGTGAGTATGATAAATAAAACCATTATTCTACCTCAGCAGAGTTGGATGCCGCAGTAAATCTAATCATAAATATCAGTCTTTATTACATATCTCAAAACGAAAAAAAAACAAAAGACAAAATTTCGTATGACAAGAATCAGATGTTAACAGCTACTTTTTTACATCGTGAACGTTATTCCACTCGCGACTTCCTAAATAGTTTTGGGTCCTCACAATACTTTTCCGGGAATCCAAATATGAATGCTGCGTCTTTTCGAGTCTTTTTCAACATGTGAAAGGTGTTGCCTTTCTTAATGTCGTGTAACGAAAATTGTCGGCAGGACCTTTTGACCGGAGTTCTCAACAGAACGGCCCTTCTTTTCTGGAGAACATTAGCTGATCTCATACTACGAAACTGCTCTGGCAAACTTATCTGTGCACCCCAAGCTTGATAAATTGTGAACTTGCAGCTGCACGTTGCTGTTACAAAATAAACATAGTGATCAATAGGCGCATTCATCAGTCTCTTTATGACTCAATTAGTTCTTTGTCCGTTGGAGTGCACTGTTGCTAAAATCAATACGCGAAAAGGGAGGGGGGGGGGGNGGGGGGGCGGTTGAAATTTCGGGGATCGTTTCTTCATAAAGGCACATAACTCTTGATCAAAGGCAGGGGATAGATACAAGTGCCTGAGTTCACTGCATATTATATATTTAATATCCAGCCAACAGCTTTAAGTAGGCAGACATTTCAGTACTGGTCAAGAATACTATTAATATTGTCTCCAGCTGGGAGATCTAGAACAGTGACTACGTGTATGGCGAAAGTCAGATACGTCACCAAATGGGCAATACGACTTCTATGGGTCATTGGTACTAAAAAGAAAGTCTACTGTTTGGACAGCAAATATCGCTGCTTGGATTTGTACTCTAATTCTTGAGCTAACTCTTGACAGTAATGCTGGTCACGTATGCATCAGACGTGCATCAAAAATGAGATTTCTGATTATTAATCATTATTTAATCAATTATTAAAGCATACTGGATTCTGTTAACATAATCAAGAGATGAAAACAGAAACCTTAATGAAAGCACAAATTTATGTGAGTGGATGGTGATGATAACAGTTAGGTACATACCCACACGAATTTCAACTAACATTGGGAATGTGGAAAAAACATGTGGAATTTTGCAGGTATGAGAAAGGGATGTACGCGCTGTCCGCCTCTATGCTGTGTCATAGATGTGATGCTCACCTCGGGAGCAAGTGGTAATTTATACAAACCCGAATAGATGATGACCCTATTATCTGCACCTGAGGATAGCGCCACGTTTCTGATATAGTACAGGGGTAGACTGCAGTTTCGCCCCTATACCAATGACATAACGAGGCAACAAATTAAATCAAAGCAAAAGCATCAAATTTCTACAATCGAATACTGTACATCAGTCAAGTAAAATGCTGTTAGTTCCAGTTGATAGAAAAGAATTATCAATCATACCATTGGGATGTCATTATAAACCTTAGTGACAGCTCTCAAACAAATTTCAAAGCTGCACCATTCGAAAGTTACTATCGAAAGGCATACCGTATTTACAAATGGCCGTAAATACTGTTTTAATTCAATGGATATGCTTTGAAAGCTCAAATAGTAGGCCCAGGACCCGTTGGAAGACATTCAACTAGCGATCTGCAAAGTTTCTTTACATTATGCAATGTTGTATTCTTGAAATAACCTCACCCTCC
>JAWQUT010000988.1:85056-97773 GCA_033807755.1 Ellobium chinense
CAAATGCCAGTATTTGCCAACACTATTGCATTTGCATGTAATTTGTCTCTAGCCAAGGCAAGTGTCAATACCTGCCAGCATTTGTTTCAAACTTGTTCCCAACTCACACCAGTTGATAATGTGCCAATATCTTCCAACACTGCTGCATTTGTCTCTCATTTTTTTTTTCTAGCTCAGGCAAGTAAGTGTGCCAATATCTGCCAACATTGTTGTACTTGTCTCAGATTTGTCCCTAGCTAAGGCAAAATAACAGTGCCAGTTTCTGCCAACATTCTTTTGTTTGTCTCTGGCTTTGCACCCCAATTTTCAAAATCATCTCTTGATAAATCATTCTTTCATAACATCTAGACAGTCTTAGCTATCACAAGTGACAACAGGACAGTGAAGTACACAAAAGCAGTTTAGAAATTATCAGAAAGTGGTATACTGATTGTCATTCTCATGCAAAGCAATGAATCACCAAGGATTCATAGAGCACAACGGAGCATTCCTGTGCCACATTTCCTACAAAGCTTTAGTGTAAAAAATAGTCCCTAGTCTTTGTATTGTACACATGTAAATCATCAAAGTCATGAAGAACTGATGTTTCATTTTTTTCTGTGTAGAGTTCCATTTCCTCAATCTTTACAAAAAGAAGATGTCAAACATGAGGGAAAAAAACAACAAAAAAACTGTCATTTCAGCTTCTCTAAATATGCATCTATGGCCCTTTGAGAATTTCATTTGTACCACCATGAAAACCCAATCCTTCAGACTGAAGACTAAGACAATGTGAATCACTCCTGTCTGAGCATGACATTATAACCTCTCAATATCTGGATTGCAAAGTCCAATAACCTGCACTGCAAAATGTTCCCTTTGCTCAGCAGATGATAGGACTTCTTAGTCTGATTTTCCTTAAAGTTTATGGGCTTCCGACCTCGCACCGTGCCATGCCGGCCAAGAGAAGGTCACCCTGAAAGGGACTTTCTTGATAACTACAGCATTTGCTAGCAGTGGCTGTACTCCTGTCCAAAATGACGTCGCAACATAGAAACATGGGGACAAGACTAAACTGGACAACAGAAACACACAAGGAACCACCACTAGTCATGTGTAGCTACAGAAGATCAGACCTCACCAGAGCAGCTATAACCTCATGCACAGTATCTGCCTCAACCCAAAAATGGCAGAACAGGAAGGGGGCTTCACACCTGGCATCTACAGAAAGTGGAACAGACACTGAAGGCAGACTACACATCTGCTTAAGATGACATATGAAAAGGAGAAAGAAATGAAGCAGGAATTACGTCAATGAGTCAGCATCTATAGATGGAAGCTGCTTAAATAAAGAAAGAACCTGTTATTCAGTACTTCTCTCTACAGTTTTTGCTATCCCTCTCAGCATTTCACCTGTACTAATATGATAACCAAATACTGCTGAATAGTAGTCGAGCAACTGTGTATCACTCCTGTCTGTACATGACTTTAATGCCTCTTAATATCTGGATAGCAAAGACCACCATCCTACTCTGCAAAATTTTCTCTTTCCTTAGCAGTTGGTGTAACTTTTTTGTCTGATTTTCCTTAAAGTTTATGGGCTTCCGACCTCGCACCGAGCCATGCCGGCCAAGAGAAGGTCACCCTGAAAGGGACTTTCTTAATAACTACAGCATTTGCTAGCGGTGGTTGTACTCCTGTCCAAAGCGGCGCCACAACACAGAAACAAGGGGGCAAGACTAAACTGGACAACAGAAACACACAAGGAACCACCGCTAGTCATGTGTAGCTACAGAAGATCAGACCTCACCAGAGCAGCTATAACCTCATGCACAGTATCTGCCGTAACCGGGAAATGACAGAACAGGAAATACAACAGCAGCCCCACAATGCAGGAGTACAGACAGTGAATAGCCTTAGTCAGAATGGACATCAAAAGAAGTGCACAGATCTGTTTGAACCTAAGAAAACATCAATTTCAAAGCAAGAAGAAGAGGAAAGATGATAGTGACTGATCACATCCTACAGAAGGTATGCTATACACATAATCTCTGCAATGTCAGATCCATATCAAGTAAAGAGAAGAAACACAGATGGATGACTTAATGAGAGACTCCTTCATAATCATAAGTTTGACATTTACAGAAAATTAAGTGCAAACAGACTGAAGAACATAGAAACTGAAAAAAAAATATTTTAATGTAAGGTGGAAAGCCTTTCACAAAGCCACTGGCATATTTTGTACTGTCATTAGATACAGTGTATTTGGAGGCAACGTGAATAATATACTATAAGATGAAGCTAGATACATGTCTGGCAGAAAATGATTAGAGCTAACCCCTTTGTCAGCGAGAAAAATGACAGTGCCTCTAATACTGGTGGCTCCACAATGGCCAATAGTATTAAAAAAAAGAGAAGCACATCACTTTATTTGATATAACAGCTGCAGATATATGGTGCTTATCCTAATCGCCTCGCAGGTAGACTGGACATGTGAAGTGTTTGTGACTGGTTGCAACATGGCTCCTCACATCCCCAAGATCAGTCAGAGATGTTGGGATGTTTACATACGCAGGTGACTGGAATAAAACTGGAGCCAGACAATGCCACATGACATCCTGATCACATCTAATACTCTCCAGTACCAGGATCATAATAGGAAAAGACAAGTGGCATCTTGTGAAGAGTCTGTATGAGGGTACAATAAGAGACACAAACAGGCCCAGACTACTGTTATTATCTATAGCACTGAATACTCTCTATCTGGATGGATACCTGATGCACTGGACCATGAGGCTGAGACCTCTTCAGGTTGATAATGCTTCAGACAAAAGTATGTTTAGCTCTTCTCCTACATCTGCACAGACACATAGCTAGTGTTTCTCATAGCATTCATTTCAAGTTTATTTCATTGGAACTCTTCAATTTCTTCTGACAGGATTAAAATAAGGCTCAAAATAATAAAACTAAATCAAATAAAAACAGAGGAAATGACAAAGTGCAGAGTAAAGCACTAGAATGCAGGACAAGCAGAGGCTGGTAAATATCTAAAGAATATTACTAGCAAGCAGCAGATTTCAAGACTGATAAAACTTCATGAGAAAAGCATGTCACTGGGAGAGAGGCATAATGTTAAAGAAATTGTCCATCAGCTACAGTAAAGAAATTGTTCCACAGCTACCGTGGAACAAACATTTCATGAACGTAAGCAGAGCAGGGTGCTTGAAGATGGGAATGACCAAACCAGAACTTTCAACAAAAATACAGCAACTATTAATGTCCAATGCTCCAGGCTATAAAAAGGCTTCAAAAAAGTTAAAACAGACGTTTAGAGGGTCCTACTAAGAATTCCTGAAATTCCTTAAAATACCAGAAAAGAAATAATTCCCCAGGACCCTAATTATTTTCATGACAGCACTGCCTTAGGTGCATCACACTAAAAGCTAAATTTGTACTTAAAGCTAGTGGGATAAAATAGATTTCCTCAGCCTGCTTTACAATTGCTTCCCATAAAACCCAGACTAAAACATTTAAATCTTCTGTAGTGGACAACTGACAGGGAGCACCTCCTTTACCTTGCTCCTCTTCCCATGACTTATAAGACAGTGTCATATAAAAAGCACTGCACATATTACTCAAAAGAACTGCAGTGCTGGACATTCCAGTGAGAGCTGTAGGAAATGTGGCATATGGTGGAATACAATGACATTAGGTACAAAAAACAATATCTCCAGTTTTGTAAGTCATATTTAATTAAATTAAAAAAAAAAAACAAAGCTGATGATATTATTAGAGACAATGTCTCAGAAGTTGGTTGATTCTGTCATTAGATGTGATACTGGTGCAATTGCTGATCATGTCATTGGAGATGATGGTTGATGCCAGCTGTGTCACTGAATGTATGCTGCACCAAAGCCAGATGTCACTGGAGACATGAGACAATCATGTCATAGACACCAAATGCTATCTGTCACTATACATGAAGTTGTCAGTCGAACTAATGATGTCGTTGAAACTAATGGTATCTGTAAACAGGCATGATGCTGCTGCATAGACACTGCTGAAGAATGCTGACAAAAGTTGATGCTGCTTCACGTCAGAAATGATACTGTTGTAAAGTCTGACACTGTCACTGAAGAATCCTGAGGCTGATGCGGTCTGTCATCGAACGTGAATGCTGATGCAAAAGCTGACGATATCGCTGAAGAGTGCTGTCGTTAGAATATCCTGTTGTCACTGAAATATAAAAATGTAAAGTCAGTTAAAGGCTTGGTAGAGGATGAAAATATTGAGATCATTTTCACTGTGTGTTCTCACCTTAAACCTTTTCATTTGTCTTTCACTGTGTCCAATCTACAAGTCCTGATGAAGTGTTCAACACATCCAATAATTCATATCAGCTGTTCATAGTTAGTTTGAAGCCTCTTCTTGATGTAAATGAAATATGCAATAGAACTCATAATCTTCAACATCAATTTTCACCCATGCACTAATCTTATCAGCTTGTGCAACCCGAGTTTCATTTAAATTTGTGGTTATTGCAGTAGCTTTCCTTTTTTTTTTTTTAATGAGTAATCCAGATTTTGTGAGACTCACATTATTTTCAACTTATAACTGAATTGGGATCTATAGCCAACATAGTCATATCCTACTCCTGTGAAACGTTAATGTTACATATATTATATAGTAAAATCACCAGTGATATTTGAGAAGCCGAATTTATTGCCCTTAACTGGAACTAATGATAATTTCTTGCACTTAACTAGAACTAATGATAATGATATTTTTCTCTCTTGTAGCCAAGCAATGCCCATCCATGTGATTTCACATCTTATTCCAACAAGCAAGACTTCTAGATAACTTTCATAACTACCTGGGGATACTTAAAAAGCCATTGCCTCTTTACAGAAAATGATAATTAGCCTTCTGACATTATTTTTCACTGTCTATATAGCCAAGAACCCATTTAACTGCAGAATGGACCTAGTTCCATGTGAATGCAATCTTTGCCAGGACACTCATAACACGTCTACATCAAACCCTATGGGTATTCAGCCACATTGCTCTAGAATCGTAATTCACATAAAAATACTTTCCCAAACTTTTCAACGACTATTACGAGTAAATAGAATGGTATAGAAACTTTGCAGATAAAGTTACTATCCATCAAAAATTTTACCATAAAGAAACTTTCTATCAACTGAAATAAGGAAACAAATCCATCAGAGTCTAGAAAGTATCTGTGGCTATTTGTAGGTAGGGGTTACCTTCCAACAATATTTACAAATGGCAGAGTTTTAGGGACTTTCATTCTTTTTTTCATAAATTCAGAGAATTTCCATTCCACTACTTTTCCAAAATAAATAGGACAGACTAATTAGATTTTACATACCTTGTTGAGCAGTCCACTGTGTGATACAGGCAGATGAAAGTTAGGGTGGGCAGAATAGAACTTGGAGATATATAGGGGAAGGCACATAGGAAATGATGCTCTTGTAGTTGCCCTCCCCTTCTACATGTCTTCATGCGTAGAGCAGTTTGTTGTGATACTTCTTTTCACCAATGGCCCTATCGTGCCATATTTTGTGCTGTCCTTGTGATTCTGTTTGGAGATATATAGGGGAAGGCAAACAAGAGATGCAGTTGCCCTCCCCGTCTACATGTCGTCATGCTTCGAACAATTGTGGTGATACTTCTTTTTTTTAAAGTTGTCCTTGTGATTCTGTTGGGAGATATTATGTAGGGGAAGGCAAACAAGAAATGCAGTTGCCCTCCCCGTTTACATGTCGTCATGCTTCGAACAATTGTGGTGATACTTCTATTTTTAAAGTTGTCCTTGTGATTCTGTTTGGAGATATATAGGGGAAGGCACACAAGAGATGCAGTTGCCCTCCCCGTCTACATGTCTTCATGCTTCGAGCAATTGTGGTGATACTTCTTTTTTTTAAAGTTGTCCTTGCGATTCTGTTTGGAGATATGTAGGGGAAGGCACACAAGAAATGCAGTTGCCCTCCCCGTCTACATGTCGTCATGCTTAGAGCAGCTGTGGTGATACATCTTTTTACCAATGGCCTTATCTTGCCAACCTTCATGTGGTCCTTGTATTCTATTTCCTACAGAGAAAGAACAAAATTTATTTACATAAGATCATAAATAAATGATCAGGTTTAGAATCAGCAGTAAACAAGGTATGATATTGCAAGCTTATGTGGGAAAACTGAAAGCAAATAAAAAAAGCAGAGTACGCAAAGTTGCGCACCAAGAGATTCTGCTTACATTCACAGGGAAAAAAATGCATATTTCATTTTAAACATTAAAAACTGTTTTTCTGTCAGTCTTGCATGGGCATGCTAGAGAAGAGAATATACTTGAACCTATGAGAACAGATCTAGGCTTAAAGTTTTGATGACAGTTTTTCAGAATGGAGTACCACATAACTTTTGGTGGCCAAAAACCATGCTTGAAGGATGTGTGTGTCTAGTCTTATCCACCTGCAGTCAGAATCTTAATTTGTGGCTACTGTGATTTGTTTGGTATCATAGTTTTATTTCTCATAGATTTTCTTGTAGCTGCTTCCATGCAAAACGAGAGGGCTCTATACATATTTGTAAGGTCAATGCTTATGCTCATGCAGAATGATCATGCTCAGGGAAGAGGGTTTGAAAAAGAAGAGGGTTTGAAAAACTTTGAATACCTAGCGGTTCTCAATTTCTGAGATGGTCCCTTGAAATTTGAGTTTGGGAGTTTTACGGTATGATAAGTGGAATTTGCTTACTTTGTAAAAAGTCTTCTGGATGACAAGTGTTGCACTCAGCCTTAACCTCTGCTTCTTTAATTTGACCATAGCAAATTGCTCCAGGCGAACCAATAGCCATCTGTGGACAAGGAAACACAGTTTTGTCATCACAACAAACATAGACAGTGGACTGCTTCAACTCACAACTTTAAATAAACTGAATGATTCACAGCTTGAAAAGAAGATCACAATGTGAGCAGATGGAAACTGTGTTAGTGTTACAATAGAACACCGGGCTTACCTATGTAGAAGTTGGTGAAAAACTATTTAATTAGTGGGAATATAAGGATTGAATTGTTATGAAGTTTACGTCCCTGTGGTGCAGTTATAGCACACTCAGCTTGCAAGCTGATGGCCGAGGGTTCGATTCCCAACAGGGATATGAAATTTGATAGTCATGTTTCTTTGCCTTACTACTCAAAATTGATCTAACAGTGCATGTGACCAACTCCATAGTGGTACATTTTCTAAATGTGCAATAGCTTATGAATTATCACTTCAATGCTCAGATTTCCTCCTCATAACTAAATGGAGGCTGTTTTAATACTGGGTCACAGGAGAATGATAGTTCATGAGCTGCTAGCCCGTATCAGGGTTACAATAGCAACAACCAAGTAACTTTGCATGGTATATGCAGAGCGTCTTAATTTGTTTCAAATGAATGATAACATTTATATAACAGTATAACTTAAGTCATCACAAGATAATTTAAGAAACAACATTTCTACCATGTTTTTTTTTGGTGTCAGCGAGAGGGAGAGTAGTTCCAAACAAAATGATAAACCACTTAACGAAGATTTTTGGATTATCTTTGATATCTCCAAAACAGCAATAGCAACCCTGCATTATGCTAATCCACTCACAAGTGATTCATAAACAGATACTTATTTCTTAATAAGTCTGCTATCCAACTATTAAGAATACATTATTCTCTATGCTTCAGACAGAATCAAGCCTGTCGAGCTCTGAAGGAGCAGTAAAATAAATATAATTCTGGCAAGACTGCAACATCTTAAGATCCTAAGATTTTTACGAATACTTCCGTGATGTCCAGTCAAAATCCTGGCCCTATAAGATTGAGCCTTCTGTAATATTGTGAAATTCAGTTCACAAAATAGGTGTAAGGAGCAAACACCACACAAACAAATTTAAAGAATAGCCAATCATTGCAATCTGATGTAACCACCCAATTAAAACCTTCCTTTAAAACATTCCCTTAAAATCATAATATACCATATGTTACTGCACTAATAGAGGAATGATCAGTATAATGTAAAGCTTCTGTATGCCGTAATCAATGCACATCATCACATTAAGCAAACCCCATTTTCTTCCACCTACTGCATTCATTTGTAACTATTACATGGTTACAACAAATAGATTCTGGAAGGCCAGGCATGTTACTAATGTTAAATGTGAGAATCTTTTCATTCCATTGTAAGCAGCAAACATATCAAACAAGTTATGTGCGGAAATAAACAACAGTTGACTTTGCCGGCTTTATATGGCTGAGTTTGACTTATGAATTAGAATGGCCATATATGTGTAATTCTGACACATGTGTCTGGAACCATTAAAATATGCATGACATTTATTCCATAAGCCTCTGGTTCCCATGCTACTGGTCAATTGCTAATTACAGGTTCTTCAAATCCTTTTTGCATTGTAAAGCACACTTCTGATAACATTATGAGCTCTTTTATCACAAAACTGATTATGTGGGCATTAAAGGTAAGTCTCAAGAAAATAAAAGCACAGTAGAACTCTGCGAACACAACTATTGTTGACACAATGCCCTATTAATTTAAGCACATTCCTATTCAACAGTTGTAACTGCTTGTCTCCTATGAAGAGCACACTGGATAACACAAAACTTTTGATAATGCACCCCTTTGGTTTGTAGGGAGGGTACTCTACCATACTCATAAATGAAATAATTATCTTTGACATGTCCACCTGTCTTTAAATCATGGAAGAAAAGCTAAAGAACTGACTCTGGCTCATGGTTTTTAGAAGATTTATAAAATACTTTGTAAATAATTAAGGTTAACCGCAAAGTTTAAGTTATTAAAAGCAGACTTGACCTACCGTTTCAAGTTTAGGTAAAGAGTGGCAAGTATGTTCAGTCCAAGCACCCACTTTTCTGGAGAGTTCTGCATGCTCTTCTGTCGCCAATAACTGATGTAGTCAAGGACTCGATTTTTCAATATCAGCCATGGAATCTGGTTCACCGCTATAAGACATAAGAGGTGATTCACCTGAAACACAACACAAGACAGATGAAGTAATCTTCGACAGTTACCGGTAGATGAAAAAACAGCATTTAACAAAAAGGAGAATGGGAGAGGGGTCATTTAAAGTAGGACGCGCACATTAAAAATAACTTTCCATTTTTCAATACTTTTTCTCTCTAAAAATTATCTATGGTGCTCATCGAATCAAGTTTGCGAAGAAAGAGTATCGTTCTGTTACCACGCGCATATGTAATATGACGCAATCAGGACAGCTAGAGTTACTGGGTTTGGCCCTTGCGCCCAGAATTATTTCCCTTCCCTGATCAGCAGAAGCCTGTGGCAAAAATGGTGACGTCAGTTACGTTCCAGCAGCTACAGACACCTGTACCTGACAATGTATTATTCAGCTTTTAAATAAGGTTCTGGTATTTTAAATTCAAATGCGAAGTTCGATGGTGTAAGCCAGAAAAAAGTATTCTGCATTTTTATTGCCTCAGCATTAATTTTGTTTGGCACATCTACTGTTCACAGAGGAATTAAGGGCAAGTGCGGCACCCTGTAGGGGTAAAATTGGGTAAAATTGTATAAAATGAGTTTAAGGCAGTTTTTTAAACAGCAACATGTCCTTTATCGAATCCTGAAGTTATTTTCATGATACCTGTCTCAAAAAGTGTATTTTGATGCAAAAGGAAATGATTATCCTTTATCAAAATTAAATGCATCTATCGGGTAATCTTTATCGTCAATTATCTCAAAATCACAGTTTTCGTCTCTCTATCCCTTCGATCTGACTTTTTTCTGGTCCAATTTACATCATATTTTGCATAGCAACTCTCCAAGCCCCTGTTTTGAGAATGTCATGGGCTTTTTTCGATATCTTGTGTTTTGGGTGTATTTTTTAATTTTTAAAGTTGAAATTTTTCAAAATGTTCAATGCTTTTTATGACATTTAAAAAAAATTATTTGAAAAAAAACTATCCAAGAAATCAAAAAAAGCCCATGACATTCTATTTTAAATAAAGTGATCTTTCAAATGGAAAGAAAACAGCATCCTACCATGTACTGTTCTCCAAATCGAAGGGTTCAAAGTTATGCAAAAGTCATCCATATTTCCCAATATGGTGGCCAAACAATTGGCGTTTCCATAGCAACGGAGGGAAGAAGTTGTGAAAGACCCCAGTTTACCTTCCTTCCTGGCCCTACGTGACCCATTTTTCACCCCAAAATGACAAAGTTCCCTTTATTAATGAAAATCAATTAGTTCTGCCGCATGTCCCCTTAAAACATTCATACAACCATGCTATCACCCATCCACAGAGCACTGGCTAGGCAGCTTGGTCATGTGGCAAGAACGTATTTGATGCAAGCTTATGGCCGCCACCCGCACAGTGGTTGTAACAATTCTGACTTCGGATAATGTAACCCTGTGGGTTACCTGGGGCTAGCTGAGGTGTTATCATTATGGCAGACACTTGAAAGACTTGTTTTATTGGAATAATAGATTATCATAAATAGGATAAATTATCTTTAATAGATGCTTCCTGATATGAGGAGGAAGTGTGTGGTTCAAAAACCTTTAGCTGTAAGCTCTGGGGTAAATTTACTCCAGATCTGGTAAAAAAGGTATTATATCAATTATTTCAGAATCCTAATCCTTTAAGTCATACATCAACATCATGAGTAAGCTCAGAGTGACTTGAGGTGTCATTTTCTCACCTTCATGCAACAACCTGAATTCTCAACTAGAAGTCCAGCAATTTTCAAATTTGACAGGAAAGCATAAAAAAAAAATCGTAATTTCTCAAAACAAATGGGCATTATTTAAGAAGTGTGGAACTAACAAGTTTTCAAAATGTTCATATCACAGTATCCATCCCGATTATACTCGGGTTTGCTATGATTGGATATCAAAGGAAAACAGTCATAACTGTGTGACAGTTAGTACGTTGTGACTTCATATTTTTATAGTCAGCGATTTAGTTTGATCTGCGAAAATAACATGTACTGTAATTCTTTTGAAATTTGACGTTTCACAAAAGTGTGTAGAATTCGCAGGCTGTGATTGTGGGGTATTTTTTAGGACCAGATCTATGACAACAAATTGGCATCTCCAGTTTCCCTACAGTGCCACTCTCATGTTCAACTTTTTAAACATTCAGTATCAAATTGATAAAATGACTGCATGTTGTTGACTTGGCCTTACTGTTATTCATGTGATTTAGAAAAGATCTCATCTGTATCCAGTTATAGCAAATACTGGAGTCACTGGTATCCAAACCAAACATTTTGAAACTTTAGCTAGACTAGATCTAAGACCACGCTTTGCCCGCAGATGTGCCAAATTCAAGAACACAAAGCTAGTCTAGACTATCCAGTGCACAGCCTTTAGATTTTAACACAGAGTGCATATGTAAAAGATCTAAAACTACATCTTGTCTAGATGAGTAAACATTGATCATGGCATACAAAAAAAAAAAAACAAAAAAAACAAAACAATCTAGTCTAGATCCATCGGATCACTGAACTGCAACCAGACTCATATCAAGATCTGGCGACTACTCTTGAATTTTTTTTTTCCATTAAATTTCATTCTACAGCCGCTTTCCTACTTTCCCTATCAAACAGGAAGTTCCCTCATCACAGTTTTTGTTTTCGGTAACATCAAATGATGGGCGGGTTTAACAGTTTAAAGATGAGATAGCGATTCAAATAATCCGATAAACACTGATAAAGGATCGTGGCAATCATTCATTATTATATCTAAAAACAAAAAAACAAAAAAAAAAATGCATTCCAAGCCTCTAGCGAGCATGTGGTGGACACTCTGCACAGAAACAATAGTCTAGGTAAAGTTTATTTCCTCGGATAAATTGAGAAAAGCTTCTCTGAACCTACACTAGATTCTAAGGACAAGGATATGGATAACTTTATCAGTTTTATTTGTCTACAACGGGAAATTTGCCTTGCTATAGCGTGCTTACAAAACAAATATCTGTGCAAACACTTCCACATGCACATTGACAAGCAACCACAAACACACACATATATGTAATAATACATAGTGGAAAAAGTAGGCCTAGTCTACGTAGTGAAATTACAAGTTGCCGGACGACGCAAAGCAAAATAAGCCGATATTTTAACAATAGAACTGAACTCTGGGAAGCAAACATGATTAAACATAAAATTATGTTCACATGGAGGTCATTTATATATATCTACGAGACATCTACTCCGTTTTTATCTACCATCTTCTAATACTCAAGAGTTGTAGCCTATTCATAATATAATAATATTATGTTGAGTAGTCATGGATTCTTCCCCAAGTAATCCTAATTCCTAGTGTATGACTTGGGTTGTATGAATGCGCGGAGGTCTCAGAGCTCAGATCGAGTTGCCAGCAGACCCATGCAGCAGACAAGAAGAACGAAAAGAAGGAGCAGAAATTTTTTAAAAAGGCAAAAGTAGGGAAATGTAATCTGCTACGCCAGTCGACTTCTGCTTCATCGCTCTGATAACAGAAACGTTTGTTTAGTTAAAATATGGAAAGTTATCGGTCTTATCAAAAAACAAAAAAAACATGAGCACCCGACCTTAACAAAGTCGGCCTATTAGAGTTTTCAAAAGGGAAGGATTTCCATATGTGGTACTCATACAACGAACTCCTGACCCGTACCAATAAGGGTGTAGCGAGCAAGTGTCAATCAGTAT
>JAWQUT010000989.1:0-25900 GCA_033807755.1 Ellobium chinense
ACAATGTTGCACTTTGAAGTGCAATCTTTCACTCCTCGTAACAACGCGGCATTGTTTGAACTGTGTGAATGTGGTGGTTATTTCCTTGAAGCATTCTAATATTCAGCAGACAAATTCCGAACGAAGATGAGAACCGCATAAACTATCCTCCCTTTGTCCCTCTCATGAATTTTCATTCTTTATTAAAATAGACAATTCACTTAACCTCTCTAAGCTGACATAGATCTAACTCTGATTTTGGTTAAATTTGTAAACAAAAGTAGAGGTATGCAATTTGTTGTCAAACAACATCTTAGCTGTTTTAATTGTGAAATTTGACAGTAACATATTCTACAATGAAGACAGTGTTTGAAACTAACATATCTTGATATGATTGTATTTTAAAGAGTGTATAATAATGCATTAGTTTTTTTTGTTCATGCTTCTTCCTTTGCATTGAACACTGTGTTCAAACTATTAAAATCTATGAATTAAAGAAGAACATTCCGTGCAAGTCATGACAAACCATACTGAGAGGCCTCCATTAATTTTTACAGGAAGTTTAAAGAAAAGAAATGCCAATGCGATATTATGTAGAGAAGTGTCAGCATGAAAAAGTGACATGCGGATAGGCATTTTATGCTAGATTTTGAAATACCAATATTAAATCTAAATTGCACAATCAATTCTTTTGTCAGAATTGTTTACTTTAAGAAAGCAAACAAAAGTGCAACTAATTTATTCAATACTTGTGCTAAGAAAGAGACCACTATTATTAAAAATGTAATACTATACTGTGGTGCCAATAAACTTAAATGTCAAGCGATGTAGTAACAAGCAGCAAAACATTTCTGCAGCGCATAATGACTAGTACTGTTCATACAGCAAATTAGGCTTATCTAGTCATGTCAGTGAAAGGCAAGAAAAACTATGTAATGACAAGTAAATTCCAGAGTCCTGAAACTAGTGAAGACATACTATAATCATTATCGATCGCAATTCAAGAAGAAGCAATTAAAAAGGTACTTTATTAGGCTAACCAGACTGTATAATGATACAACAGTAACAAACGTCATACATATATGTCTATGGGATTATAATAGATGCACACAGTCTCTAGGTATATTCGTAAAGACACGGTAAACTCTAATCCAAAAACGTAACGACGAATATGTTCTGTAAATACAAAATAAACTTCATTTTATGTCAATGACAAAGGATGTTACTCATCATAATATATACCTGCGCATCTATGTTTGTCTCCCGACAACAGTATCCCTCAAGCAGCCGAATCTGTCATGTAAAAATCATAAAGTGGTTTCCATACCACATAACAGGCCACAATTTTCTATTGTAAATAGGCCCGAGAGACTTGTTAACTAAAATGGTGAAGCCAGATCATTTGATAAGCGACGAGGCATTGCGGATGTTCCAGTTTATGTGCAATGGTATCGTGTTACAGGTTATTGGCTTGTTTGGAACTGTGACAAACATCATCAATATCATCTGTTTTGTCAAGCAAGACTTCGGTGATCCAATCAACGTCAGTCTGTTAGGTAATTGATACATTTTATTTTCAAATTAGTTTCTTACGTTATAGCTGAGCATACGCATGTGGACATCTCCTGGTAGTACGATTATATTACATTTTACAAACTAGAATCCGATGTCAATTTCACAACTTATTCGTAATGTGGAAAAGGAGTGTAACCCAGGATATATCATGAGCCCTTGCCTACCTCTTTTAAAACTGTTCATTAAAGATAGGAACTTGAAAATTAGATCTCTCTAAAACCTGCATAAAATGAAGACTGATTTTAAAATATCTCACTTCTTTGGAGAATACGGTTATCATTTGAACCGATGTTGTGTCATTGAAAGTCATTTTATCCTTTTTTTTTTTTTTTTTTNTTTTTTTTTTTTTTTTGATCTAATGAATTATCCTATTACTGACTGGACACAATAGTTATATCATGACCGCTGAAGGAGATCATGAAGCATTTCCTGTTGTTTGGCCTTAATCATAGCTTACATCTTTGAGGCATAAAGATAGAAAGACATTCTTTTCAATTAAAAGAAAGATGAAGAATACTGCGATAAACAAGATTTGTTGTCGGACATTCAAACAAACGTTCGTGAATATGATGGCCTAGGACACTTTTAAAATGCTTCGAGAATTTGACGTATGACGGGGGATATAGCTAGGGTGATTTTTTGGTAATCTAGCACCAACCAGCTGTCTGACACAGTCGATGGCAAGACTGGGGTTAAGATTTTGCATAGACAAGACATTGACTACGAACTGCCTTGGTACTGGATATAAGTAGGTATTATAATTTTCAGCAGCCTTTTACTGTATACATTAGAGGAAGAGGACCGACTGTTAAATGGATGCAATTTTGGTATCGTTATTTAATAGGTGTTCATTGTTCCAATTACGACAGACGTCCTGTCACTTGAAATATCATACAGTTTCAGAGAAGTATAATACTTTTTGCATAGAAATTTGGTAAATTTTTACGTAAAGTCCGCAGGAGCCAAAAAAGTGCCAAAGAGCCAGTCAGTTATTTGGAAATCAAGGGCTCTAAAAAAATCAGTCCAAAACCTGGTATCTGGCTCCGAAAGAGCCAACTCTGGCAACTCTAAGAAAGGCACGATAGGCCGTTTAGGGAATGGATCTTGCCGCTCTTGTGCAAAGAGAAAAAAAAGAACATAACAGTCTCCACAGCGGGAAATCTCGTTTCCCCTTAGATTACTTGCCATCTCTTTAAAATATTTTCTCTCGTGACCCAGCTTTAGATGCAATACATTGTGCATATGGGAGCGCTGGATCTGTGAGACAGTGTTATGAGTTTTCAAATTAGTGGCGAGTTAAATTTCCTAACCGTGGTAAAGGCGTATTGTCAATGCTTGTAAATAGCTTGTAGATGAAATAGTAGGAGCGTGATGTTTTAAAAGTTTACAAAGTTTACATGAATTTGAGCATTGACACCCAGCATTTAATAAAAAGAATGATATTCCAATCCTGATTCACTGACTTGCAATTAAACATACTGTAAGATCTAGCTACAAGATGTATATATTCAGTATTAGTCAGGCGACATGCAGCATCATGTACATACAAGAATGGAAACAAACATAGAAGCTGTCATAGATGAGCCAGTATACTGAGTGAGCTGTAACACCTTCAAAGAAACATGCTTGTATTTATCTCTTTATTATAAACCACGAGAATAATGAATGTCCCCAGGTCTGGCCATTTCTGACCTAGGCAGTCTTGTGACGTTGCTCTACATGAACGTCCTCCTTTTCCCATCTCTCCAAGAGTTGGATCTGCCATTTGATCCTGTAGACTTCCAACATCTGACAGCTGTGTGGCCTCACATTATATTCAGTCGAATAACAAGCTGGATTACAGCCGTAATTACAGTGGAAAGATGTCTGTGCATAACAATGCCATTGAAGGTATGTTTATGTATTCTACTGGTCACTTACAAAAACTCGAAAGTGACAAAATTTGCCAAATTCGACTTTAGGCTCCACACGATGTAAGCTACATAGGACGAAACTATCCATTGTTGGTTTATGAGTCCCGTTTTGGACAACTATAAAACGTGTAATTGTCTGTAACTTCCCCACACGACTCCGTGATACCTGCTTTTTTTGTAGATTAGTGTTATAATATGTTTTATTGCTAGAAAGTAGCAGTTAGTTTTTGGTAGGTTTATTTTGTTTGTGTAACCTTTGACATCAATATATTTTATGAGACCTTTTGTTGCCGGACTAAAGTCACGATGTAGGCGTTAACAATTTCTTTTATCCATCGCAAGCATGAAATTTGTCAAAACAGACTGTAATTGTTTTTCAGCTCGATAAGCTTTACAGAAGACCTATACATGTAAAGCTTATTTTCATAGAAAGTGCAATATTTGGAGCTTCAAACCCTTTTTTGCGGATGCTAACCAAAGTTTTTTTTTCAGTTGCTGCTTTTCATTCTTTCATTGCAGTCATTTTTCATCAAAATGCATTATGTTTAACTCCTTGACTGGGCCATAAAATATGTTAGTGTTTTGCAAACGCATAGATTAAATTGCAATAATGAGCAAATGAATGAAAATATAATGCGGTTTTAGTGACTTACACACTCAATATCATCGTCAGAATAATATTAATGATAATGCTGTTTACAAGTCTCATACCCAGGCTACTGCCCGCTCACGCAATTTCACAGGATCAAAAACCCATTAATGATCACTTGCTCTATCACTTTAGGGCTTTTTCAACTGTCTGGGGAGCATGCAGTGCCCTGCCATTTACAGGCGCTGATCACTAGCATCTTGATACTATCATCCACAAATTATAGCCAGGTACCCACTTTACAGACAGGTGGACTGAGGAAAATGTGAATAAAATGCTTTCCCAAGGCACTTACCATGGTCGAGTGTGGTCGAGAATCAAACTCACGACTTTTGATGTTGTCCAACGCCGTAACCATTCGATCAAGCTACATCATTTCGTAGTCAAGGATGGATACGGCTAAGTCAAATAATTCAACAAATCTAGAAGGTCAGCATGTGTTGGGTGTTGCCGTTGCCACTATTTTATCATGATGTGCTCGTTTCTATAGGCTCCCATCTACCATTTGTTATTTCAGGTGAAAAACCTCATCACCTCCAAAAGAATGGCAATCATCATTATTCTTGTGTTCCTAATCATCATAGGCGCCAGCTGCCCCAAGTATTACACTACCAGGTTTGCTATGACATTTTCACCCGAAAGAAATCGAACCATTCTGGGAATCGTTTACACGGATGACCGGCCATCAATAGAACCATTTACCTACGCCATTGGGAACGTCCTTCTTCCTGCTGGCGCCTTCGTGACGATAGTGATTGGCACAGTAGTCCTGGACGTTACATTGTATCGGAAGGCAAAGTGGCGCAAGACATGTACAGGAGCAGGGAGCGCTGATAGTATTTCTGAGCGGGACCAAAGAGTTGCCAAAATGGTGGTGATGATCTCCGCACTCTTCATTGCTTGCTTCGTCCCTGTATGTCTCGCTTTTATTGCTGCTGTTTGTGTCCCTGGATTCAGCGAGGACGGCCAGTATAAGAATACAACATTTGTCATTGCTGGACTAAGCTTCGTTCTGGAGTCTATGAATTCGGCGATGAATATTTTCATTTATTATTATATGAGCAGTAGATACAAAACAGTATTTCGGCAGCTTTTCTCCTTAGGACATAAGAGGTAAAATCAGTAATTGTGACGCTTATGTTGTAAGCTGATGTAGTTGGGCCAAAAAAAAAAAAAGACTATGGAACTAAAAACAATATATTTACGAATTAGTGGGTTCGCAGGAAGATGTGGAGCAAGTTTCATTATTATTTTTTGTCTCAGTTAAACTAACTTCAGACTTAACTATGCCCACTGGATGCTTGGTTGTTAAGTTGTAAGAAATCAAGTAATACCGTCTTCAAGAACTTTTATTTATTTAAACTCAGGTTACATGACAACATCGGTAATCAAACTTTGATATGCATAAGCAGACAAAACTGTATATATACTAAATAAGTAACAATACAATTAGAAATACAACCTGATATTGTGTAGCGTGTGGTGATAACATTGAGTACGATATTCAGTACTGAAGAAGGAAATGTTACGAAATAATAACAAATCAGCTAGAAACATCAAACGAACACGTTACAATATAACTGATGACTGCTGGGAAGCACGGAAAAAGAATGTAAAAAAAAAGCCACCAAAAAACGGCAAATGCCTTTAGTTCCTAGTTTTAAAAAAATCCGTAATAAGATATATCTCTATGATTATAAAAAACTAACCATACCGAGTATCGAACAAGAGTTACATGTTTGATAGAGCTCAGTGTTATGTCTATCTTGCATCACAAATGGAACGGTAGGCTTGTGCTTGTTTTGTTGTTTTTTTTTTTTAAATCAAATTTCATGATATAATAATCAGGCACTCTATTATAGGCAGGCTTCTGCATGACTGGCGTTAACCAGTGAGTTCAAACACACTGTTTATGCTTTCATTTCCTTTCACTATTTAGCTTTTACTGATCTTCTTGAAGTGGTATTTAGCCGTCCAGAAATAACACTGTTATAAGTCTTTAAGTCATTATTGGTCTTACGACAGTATTAATCCAAGGCAGCGAATTGGTTCAGCCGGAGCTGAACCATTTTTCCCCAGATAAAAACTGCACTTGAAATTTGGTTTGTTCCTCGATATACATAGTCTAAATATTGCACATTTATTTTACTTTTCCTTAGGCTCTGTCTGTATCATTATTTCCAATAACTCTTCTAGGGCTCGGTTTATAAATGATAGGTCTTACAACTAGACCCTGCCCACCTCCTCCAGTTTTAAATCACCATAAACCACAGATCCATTTGTTTTTAGAGTTTGAAATAAACAAACAACAAGTTTAACAAGCTATGGATTGGTTGGGGTGACATATAAATGGTGTTGAATTACAGAGATAACATAGAATTATGATTTTGTTTCGTAAATCTAACTTCCGTACACAATTTGGCGTGGCTTTTAGTAAAAATCTAAATTTTGCTAGCTTAATATGATTGTTTTCGCATTTTTATTTTTATTTTGTTGCATTTATGGAGGGGGGGGGGGCGCAACGGTCTGGAGTAACCCGGGGTGACGTAAGTTGGCACTAAACTCACCCAAGTAACTTCATTTGAACAGCAATTATAATACAATGAGCAATGTCCAGATAATGACTGGTACAATTAAAAATAACCGCATCTGTGTTGCCTTTGCGTGTTACCGATAGGTTGGATCCTTTGAGCATTTTTGAAGATATAAGCGCAACCCGCAAAATTCTCGAAACTTAGTTCTTCACAAAAAAATATAAAATTACCGTAACAGTGTTGGATATTTATTCTCATTGTTCTCATCATAACAGCAGATAAACCACAAACACATTCACGCACTTTCGTGCTTACAGTAAAAGTATGGAATGAGTTATTTCTGTATACTGAAGTAGACTACATGTATTTCTGTGGTAATTAAATGCTCAGAAGCATGTAACGAACAAATCTGTTTACTAGGGGCATATACTTTTATAAAATAGACAGAGGAGATTCACAACAAACGTTTATAAAAGGATGGGTTCGATTATTCGTCTATCTATACTAAAAGGTGCTCAATCCGATCGTTACATCGTATACATATATGTCGCTTTACCAAGTTTATCAACAAGTTTAACAAAAAGTCTAATAAAAAGTTTTACAAGTTTATTAGGGATAAGCCCAGACCATAACTTTTGTACATAATATAATATACGACAGGACAGCACATGAACATTTAAAGCATTATAACTACTAAATTCACACATGTTCACAACATTCTCGTACATGCACATATTATGTTCACAATGTACAGGTACATTTTACATTTAACAGTAATGGACCACTCAAATACACTAATAGTCATTCAGTCCTTACACGTTCTTGAAGTCCTTACCAAAACAGTAGAGGTGATAGGGCCATGTGTTCTTTTTTTTCTTGGCACGTGACATTCTCTGTTATTAGGTGCACAAGATGAATAATAGAAGGCTCACATAACTACATACACTTCTTGTTTTCTTTGTTATGCCTTAAGTTTACTTAAACGGATATGCGAAACAAAAAGACATTTGTGGAGGTTGTTACGACCTCAGGTGTAAGTAGAAGATGGCAGAGGACCTATTGAGAAAAATAGGTTTTGCTTTGCATATAAATGTAACATAGCCTCGACATTTGGAAGCCTCCTCCCACAAATCGCCCAGCATTTTTCACATTTTCCTTTAAAAAAAAAACAGACCTCTCTCCTTCTGACTTGGTCCCCAAGATTTGGTTAAGCTGGATTTGACCACTTGCTAATAAATGTGCCAAATAAATTTTGGTTTTATATTTATAAGGCTGAAATGTGTACATGAAATTTTTAAACAGGATGCTTTATCTAGTTCAAGGTCTTTTTACACATAATTTTTTGTTCCCCGACACCTAAGAAAAGGGGGACTTTTTAGATAAAAGAATGAATATGGTTTTTCACAATGAATAATTTAGCTTATTAATAGATACCAGAAACCATCGAATCTACCTTGTGACTTTATCTACATTGTAGCTGTTTTCATTTCACCTTTAGTTGAAAATACATGTACCATCATCTCTGACAGAATATGCTTGGTATATCTCTTACAGAGCTATACCAGAAGTACTGATCTACAGGGCTGTTGATGATAAAGGGTAAACTATGGTTGTGAGTATGGTAACATTGTCACAGAAAATGTCAATTTTTTCTCAAGTCCATCCGACAAGACCAATAACTCTATTCAGTGACCATACAGAGCATGCGAAGGGCGATTAAGACTAAGACCGAAAGCAGCATGTTGCGAAAGGAGCCAAAAAAAAATAAAAATTGATGGATTTTAGCTCTGCTCACAAAACCAAGTCCACTGAAGTAATGGCGAATTCCTTCAGAAGTACATATTGCTAGACATCGCAATGCCGCTGCAAGCTCCTGTTCTGCATCCTCTCTCTCTAGGCTGCAAAATCAATTGAAAATGTGAATGTGAATGCAATGTATACTGCTTATGCAGGACAGTTGTGGCTAAGTTAAAAGAAACATCCTCTCAAGTGTCCCTGTTTATTGCAATGTTGCAACGAAAAGTGTAACTTAATAATTATATATTCTCGATGAATGCGGACGCTACTATGATACATGTATACATATTTCACGGTGCTGCTTATAATTCACCTGATGCATGATGATATGATTTCAATATACTATCTGGGTGCTGTAAAGGGGCAGAAAGAGCCTGGCATTATTTGGCGGTCTCGACTTGTCCCTGGACATTGATTACGAGTCTATATCAAAACATGTCATGTTATGCTAATTCTTGCAAAATTTTCAACGGGGAACAAGCTAAAATGTGCGATATTGGGCAGTCTCAGCTTGTCACGCGTTCAGGTTTTAATTTGCTACCCCATATGTAAACTACGTTCAGTATTTCACAGCATGACTATTTGCAAGCTTAGTGGGAACAGGTAGAGCTGGGCAATGTTATTTTTGGCAGCTTGGACTTGTTCTTTGACTGGGTTCCAAATTTCAATAAATTATATAACATTTGGGAATCCCTTCAACTCAAGGCCTTTGGTACTACAACAAAGACCAGGAAGAGGCGGGCATTAGTTAGCGACCTCGACTTGGTCTTTGGACCTGGTCCTAGATTCATACAGCAGTCATTACTTGTGGTAATGCTTTACAATTATAATATTTGCCACCCAACAAGGGACAGGAAGAACCGGGCATTATACGGCGGCCTCGACTTGTTCCTTGTCAGGGGGTCCAAGTTGGTACAGATCTACTTTGTCATAATTATTTTGAAATAATATGGTTTATTGTAATCCTGTGAAGGCAGGAAGCTTAGGTGCAGATCAGTTGATTCCTGTATTTCGTGGCTACTACGATTACTGCAACTATTTTGGAACTCATAGTCGGTGGTCATCAATTCTTTGTATTTGGTACTAATGTTTATCGCCATAGAGATATATTCTTACATGATTATGTTAATACATGTCTGTTCAGTAGGAACAGCCTCGGTGGTCATGGCCTTTGTTGTACTTGGGCTATGTGTATGGGCTGGGGAGTGTGAGTTGTACATTAAGATAGAACATGGATAAGAAAGAAGACAGGAGTTTGATTGACACGGCCTGCAGGCAGTTATGTGGTTATTTGTGGCGGTCTCCCTGGATCACACAATGGAGGTTTGAATGCAAATGGTGGTGATCCAGGGTCAGTGGCGTTGGACCACCCCAAATTTGAAGTTATTGTGTGTCAGATATTCAACAAGATTTTTGGCATCTTGCATTAATGACAGTTAAATGTCATATTAAATAAACTGTCACTTCATAAGAAGTGGCCTTGTCAATCACAAAAACAATATCTCAGTCACTGTTTTGTTTGTGAAGGATATATGGTGAATATGAATTCGGAAATGACATGAAAGCAATTTTTAGAAAGCTTCATGGTTGCAAATATTCAAGTGACATAAGAAGTAAGATATTCCAAGTGGATTATGATACCATGAGAGCTTTCTAAAGATTAGCCAACAAACGGATGACTGAATGTGGTTTAAATTAATAAAAAGTCACATACATTGTTATTAAAAAAGAACGCTGATTACCGGGTTGATGAGAGTGGTTAATCAGCTCGTAGCATAAATGAATTTATAGCAAATAAGGGGATAAATACAAATAGATGCAGTATAACTTAAGGCAGGAGTATAAAGACAAAGCTATCCACGTCATTCTTTATGTATTCGGCGCATGGCCAATAGAAGTAGTATGGCTCAGGCAGATAAATGGCCACAGTCTGTTAAAGCTCCTTCAGGTAACGACTTGAGTTTTTGTGGATGCTAAGGACTCCATCTGTTTGAGGGAGAACCCTTCTTTTCACCCAGTTTTGTAGAATTTTGACTTTTTGAAGAGTGACAGAAATCACAACAAAGCCACGTTTTCCGTAAATTATTGCCCTTGTCTCATTTCCGGGAAGACACCTCCTGATAAGCTACACAGTTTCCAGGCGCAAGCTTCGTTGCCCCAGTAGACTTAAGTTACTCTGGGCAAGGAAATGACAAGGCGAGCCAGTTAATATTTTCTGCAATAAGTGAGAAGGTAACTCGGACAATGAGGGAATACTTCATGCTGCTTGAGATGTAGGCGAGAAGGAAGTTCAGGTTAGTCATGTATAAAAGTCTATTAGATACGCCACACCTCGTAAATAAGGCAACACTGATTAAACAAACAATCTGCAGAAGCCCTAATAGCTACTTACTAGAAGTCCCCGAAACCCTTTATCTACAGGAGAACGCAACAATTAGCACGTAGCAACATTGCTGTCAGCAGGCATGGCTGCCGTAAACAAACTGGAGAAAACAGATGTGGTTCATGTGGAGACGTAGGGGGTCCCCGTCAATGACATCACTTTCTGATAGTGCTTCTGTAGGTTATTTTGGGGTTTTTTGTACATTATTATTCTGTCAAGGCAAAATGAAAATCTGATTCAGCAACCCACAGACAAAGACTCTATCATCAGTTCATTTCATTATGTGCCTGAAAGGATGACATATCTCATCCAAGAATGGTTGTTACGCTATGGCACGAGTCCTTAGCCAGAAAGTATGGTCCAAAGTAGCCACGAGGAAGGTAGCAATTGACAGAATAAAAAAGTGGTCAGACAGTATTAGGGTAAAACCATGCTGACAACGGAACTCGACGGTCAGGCCGGACCGCCTTCGGCCCGAAAAGAATGTGCACAGACTAAATAGTAACGACAGATCGTGAACAACGGTTTGGCCTTCCATGCTGCCGCCCGACGTCTTGAGACGGCACCGGTCAGACCGTTTCCGATAGAGCGTGTTCTATCTATTGGTCTTTGACACCTATTGTTTTTTCTTCTTTTGGCCCTATTAACATTTTGCGTTATTCTAAATATACCACTGTGATTTGGGGACATTTCTTCCATGGAGGTTAAAGTACTTCTTTTGCCCGATCTTTTAACGGGAAGAAAAAGGGGGGTCAACGCCAAAAATTTTTCACAAAATTAAATGTCTTTTGAAAAAGATCACCTCAAATTCTGATTTGGTCCCCAAATTTTCATTTGGCTGGTTTTGACCGCGTGCGAATACATAGGTCTACACATTTTATTTTTTTTATCCAGAAGGCTCAAATTGTACCTGAAACTTTAAAATTGGATGCTTTATTTAGATCACAGGTCATTTTACACATTTCTACACCCTAACACTGGCTGGCAGGGCTCCAAAAAAGGAGGATTTTATATATTAGCGGATTAATTGGGTTGTACACAATCAGTGATTTGCCCTTCTAATAGGTGTCACAAACCTATTCTGACCGTCGGGCGCAAGGGAGGAAACTTCAGCTACATTTTCTCTGCATAGTTGTGTCCGTTTACCCGCCAACTGTCTATAAATAACCATAGCGCAAAAACTTGACGACTTCTTCGAACGAACGTCGAGAGCGGCATTGCCACTTGCTTAAAAGAAAGTCTTTAAGATGGATGATGAAAACCTTATTCTAGCGGTACAGCAAAGACCAGCTATTTTTGACAAACGAGAAAAATTACATCACAACATTGTTAAACAAGTGTTTGAAGAAGTCTTTGTATGAAATGGACCCGAAATCGTCTATAACGGTATCTTTTATATAACAACAAGAACAACCTTCTTCTGCTGCTACACGCTATGTTTGTAGTGGTATCTGACCGTCAATACGGATAATTTATAATGTTTTTTTTTGTGTCAGTTTTACGTAATTGTCACGTGTGACATGGGAAATAATAAGTTAAGCTTTACATTTAGGTAAACGTCCCTTTAAGTTATCTTGTATGGGTCTGATAGATGGCAGTATGTTTGACAATATAATACTTACAGGAGTTACAACTCGACACAGATTGTTACATCTTTACTATATTCATGATAATTCAATACAATATATCCATAATGGTAACTATGCGTGCTCCTGGCAAATTCACTATTGCAACAATTTTGTCTACTTCTTAATGAAAACATCTGATATTAAGTTACCGCCAGAAGCAATCACAGTTAGCAGATCTACAAGACAAAATACAGAAAAATCAGGATAGTGGTTGAGCAATTAAACTGCTGACATGCAAACCCCTTCATCACCGGCATTTTCCGGAACACTGACAAGCCCATGACAAATAATAAAATTGATTAAATGGTCGTATTATCTTTCTTAAAAAGTTTATTTTCGTGCATGTATTAACATTCTCTTAACAGTGGGTTGACACCGTTGTGGCAGGGGAGGGGGGATGTTTCATATTCTAAAGAAGATGATGTCATATTCCAAGTTTGGCACTAAACTCATTGAACAAAATGTCACACTTAATATACCATTATTCAATTTAAATATAAGCTTACATTATTTCATAATTACCCAGTGTCGACTCAAGATACGGAAATTAAATTTTCCTAAAAACGTGCATATTTAAAACGATGTAGGACATACGAATAAAGTATAAGTGACCATGCCTGTGTTCTGAGAATTACGAACTAAAGACTTAGTAACTGCACATTCTTATGTAATTTAAAGTCTAGGATCTAGGCTTGTTCTCAACAGTTGAGCTAACAAAATAATAACTAATATGCGAAGCACAGAAAACCAGTTCTGGCGATCATCCTCTATAGTTTTATAGTTAAAGATCATCCCGCTTCTCAATTGTACATTTTATTTATTTCTCAGAATAACAGGGAGGGAGTGGTATAATAGTCTATAACCAGCCTCTGCTGTCTCATACTGGCCTCTACAACGACTTTGTATTCAGCATCATTAAATCATAAAGGCCCTCAGACATAGATCTAGCAACATGTTGTTGCCAAACGCTTCAAACAGTCTGGCCACACCAGTGGACGAGCGACGCTTGTCATTTGCCTTGAAAAGATCAGATCCGCTGGTTAACAATGAAACATTTTGGATATTCAAGTTCATTTGCTTCGGTATAGTTTTACAGATTGTTGATCTGTTTGGAATTGCGACAAACATCGTCAACATTATCTGTTTTGTGAAGCAAGGCCTCAACGATCCAGTCAATGTCAGTTTATTAGGTAAGCGTGTATAGTGGGTTACTTTAAATTGTTCATACCTCGTTTCCTTCGTCGAGCAGTTTTAAATATCTGAATGCCTTTCACAAACTATCCATGGTGAAAAAAAAACCTGCTGACAGTCAAACCCTGTCTTCAAATGCATTTTTGCGAAACAAAGGCAAGCCCATGACAAAGAGTAAAATTGATTAAATGGTCATTATTATCTTTTTTAAAAAGCTAATATTCGTGCATATATTATGGTCATTCTCTGAACAATGAATCGATACCATTGTTATAGCGGGGAGGGATAGAAGGATGAGGTGGTTTTGTATTCAGAAAAAAAAATGATTATGTATTTTAAGTTTCGCGCTAAACTCAGCGTCAACAAAGTGTAATACTTGAAATAAACATTTGAAACAATCCCATAACACCTCTGGAAAATGGCCATAAATGATCCAAGAGTTGAATATTTTTTGTTAATGTTGGCGAGCGAATTAGAGGCGGTAGGTTTGATAACAGAAAAGCAGGATCAGAGTGGAATCCCAATTGCCCCATGATGACACAGGAAGAGCAGGGAACGGTCCAAACCACAATAGGCTGACACATTTTCATCAATGTCCGAATACGACAATCGCTCCATTGGACAGTTCTTATCACAGAAAGCAAGCAAACAAGATGGGTGGACTCTCCTATAAAGCATTCTGCATTCGGCAAACATCCAGTCAAATATAGATCATCAACAACTTTAAAAATTTTAGTAGAGGAATTTCGAAAGGTATACAGCGAGAAATTCTGCACTGATCGTCTGAAATGTGTAGATAAATAAATAACCATTATTGTATTGATTTTCAATGACAACCTCTCCTTTGTCTCGCTCGGTAGGTGAATGCCAACCCAAGTGACATACCAAACAATGACATTTAATTTTATTATCCCGTGTTATCGATGCACAAATCGTTCCTAATGTATGCAGTGATATTTGTGTTACTGGCCCAGTGCCTGATAAAGACTTTGAATCTTGAATTATTATGCCTCTTGCACAAAGATGCATGATTATCCTGCGGTAAGAATTACCAAAATTAATAATTTTCATCTTCAGGTTTGGCCATTTCTGACTTGGGCAGTGTCTTGACCTTGCTTGTTTCTAACATCTGCCTCTTCTCACCTTTCCAAGACTTGGACCTGCCATTTGATCCTGTAGATATCCAACATCTGACAGGAGTGTGGCCTCACATTATATTCACTCGCATAACTAGTTGGATTACAGCCTTGATCGCAGTGGAAAGATGTCTGTGCATTACGATGCCATTAAAGGTTTGTTACCCCAATTCTGGAACACACAAAAATCACCAAAGGCTCCCCTCGACTTCGCACTGAATTTTGTGAGCACGTGACTCAGTGACCTAGTTTAGTTTTGCTTAAGCGTAACTTGTCATGAATTGTTATCCTACATTAGAGATACCCAAAATAATATTTTGTCTTCTTCAAAATATCATTTTGGGGGAAAAACAGAAAAACAAAAATACGCACAGTATTTATATATGTAGACTAGACTAACGCTGAAAGCGAGAACACGTCGCACGTACACAGTAACCTACTTTTCAATGTTAACTAGTAAGTTTATAAAGAAACTCAATTCCCATTTGCTGTACGTATCGTAAAAGCGGTACCAGTCAGCCTGGGGGGAAGCCAGAGCCATCTGCATGATCGCACTACAACCTCTCTTTCGTCAAACATTGTACAGTATTTGAAGAATCTTATCCACTAACTTGCAGTTTTAGCTCATTCTACTTACTTTACATAGCAGTATGAATTTTAATTTGTTAACATGCGAATTTCCACTTCATAAAACTCTTTAAAAAAGTGTGCCTGATCTCTTTTGTCACGACCTTCCCCACTGGCTTGTAATGTGTTTTGTTCCAATTTATGTTTCAGGTAAAGAACATCATCACCTCGAAGAGAGTGGCAATCATTTTAATCTGTGTGTTCGCTATCGTCATAGCCGCCAACTGTCCCAAGTATTACACTAACAGGTTCGCCTTGAAATTCTCACCAGAGAGAAATCGAACTGTCCTGGGAATCGTTTACACGGATGACCGGTCAACAATAGATGCATTCACTTACGCTGTAGGCAACGTACTACTTCCTGTTGGCGCCTTTGTGACGGTGGTGCTTGCCACTGTTATCTTGGTCGTGAAACTGCGCCAGAAAACAAAATGGCGCTCGAAATGTACTCGTGCACTGCCGTCAGGTGGTGACAGTATTTCTGAGCGTGACCAGCGAGTGGCCAGAATGGTTGTGATGATTTCCACACTCTTCATAGCTTGTTTTAGTCCGGCATGTCTTGTTTTTATCGTTATTGTGTGTGTTCCAGGATACACAGAGGACGGTCTGTACTCGAATACGCTTTTTGTCACCGGTGGGTTGATCGTTGTTCTAGAATCTTTGAATTCCGCCACAAATATTTTCATCTATTATCACATGAGCAGCAAGTACAGGACTGTGTTTCAACAGCTCTTTGTACGAGCACGTAAGAAATAAAATATATGTATTCACTACCAACTGCAGTCAAAATGATATTTATGTCAAATCCATTTACTGCCATCAAGGACCAGCGATTGGACTCCTGTAAAAATCTACTTTTTCTAATGGACATCTCGGCATTAGGTGAAATTGCTTCCTTTTTAAGATATATAGAACTATAAATAAAGACTCTTCTCCTAAACTCGGAAAACACACTTTCGTTGAAAAATGAGCTTGCGGTGCATTCAGTGATGCATTTCTATGTTAGTTCATTCAAAACAATATTAAGCTTGAAACCTGCAATCCTTAGAGTACGCGAAAAGCAATTAACTTCATATTATTTCCCTTTATTTCAAATACATTGAGAGACCACACACCAAGGTCTGGAATAACACTCTTCGATATAGGAGAATATAAATTACAGAATTTTTGGAATCTGTAGCTGCTTCAGTGTCGCAATATTTATGTGAATCCCAGTTCGCATGAATTATAATAAATAAGAGCTTGCAAATTAACGATAGGAAGGAAATTTTACCATCGTAAGAATTCCATTAGGCATCGGTGCTGAATGTATCCTTAGTAACATTTATCATGCAGAGTGAATGAAATTTTTACAATAATAAGAGATCCCATTGTTAATGCGGAAGTTCGAAAAAGACGGCTGCAAACCCATTCATATGCATCACATAGTTTAGAGAAGTAAACCGTACCCATCGTCCTAAGATGAAAAACGAGGATGTTCATTTAAGCCAGACTATGAAGATTGTTTTATAAGGATTGTTTGTACCTATACTTACCTACTCGAACATTGAGTCCGTTATATTTTATCAGTTTGCTTTATGGAGATATGTCATAATATGGGCTTCTATTCTGTTGACTAATTCACAGGTAGATATCCTAAATGTTTTCTGTCTCGCTCTGTCTGTCTGTCTGTCTGTCTGTCTGTCTGTCTGTCTGTCTCACTCTCTTCCTTCCCTCCCTCTCCCCTCACCCACCTCTTGTTCTTGTCTTTGGGAGTGTGGTTTGAGGACTGGGTTCCTCTTTCATGGGACGTTCTCACATCATAAATCCTTCTCAGGGAAGGGAACAAGGTGTGTCTGATCCTTACTATTAGCGATAACAACAACAACAACAACAACAATAGCAGCAACAACAAAAGTAACAACAACAACAACAACAACAGCAGCAGCAGCAACAACAACAACAACAACGACAACAACAAGAACAACAACAAGAACAACAACAATAACAGCAGCAGCAACAACAACAACAACAATAATTAAAAGTAAGAACTACTAATTAAAAAGTCGTCAGATGGAGCATGGTGTGTCATAAGATTTAATTAAGATGGAAATCAATACTGAGTATCAAAGTCAAGCTACGGAAAACAAATTCCCATTTGCGTTCACCGAATGAACAGTAAAGATACCAGTCAATGTTTAAGCAATATAAGAAAGAACGCTTTGAATTTTCAAACTGCAATTCGTCTTTTCTCTGTAATTTTAGGTGCTAAAGGAATCATTTCTAGCGTAAGATTATCATGGACTTTCGTCATCTTTTTGAGTTTTTTGTCTGCATGAGTCCTAGAAAGGTGCATCTGTTGTACAGTCTTGGAACTATAATATGTAACCAATGAACAACCAAGTGTATCATGATCCCAGTTTTTAGAAAACAAAGATGAAACTTAATACGTTTGGAGTCAAGAAACAAAATTCCTTTCACTATCACTCTGCGATATCTTGATATATCTACAACTTATAATTTGACATGACACCCTGAGTGTCCCTGGTGCAACTTTCAAGAAAGCCCTTGACATACCGTTAATGTTTTTTGTGGTCTTCCTTGACAGAGGACACTGGTTCAAATATTCAGACATTTTTTGCCAATATTTCACTAACTGTGACAAAGTTACCAAACACTGAAGACAAGTCTTCTCGTCAACTGCAGGCGGTAGGCACGTCAATCATCACTAACTCTTTGAACCCTTACGTCCCCTCCTCCATCCACTATTTAATTACCATTCCCCGGGAATCCTGCAACGCCGTGACGTACCGCCCATTTTTTATGTTTTTTGTTTGAGTATGTACTTTCTTCTGTCCTTTTGTTTGCGTCATATAAGGCCGGACCGAAATATCAATCTTTTGAGTTCACTGGGTTAATATTCTAACAAAGACTGGTCTGGTATTAAAATGTGTGCTCTATTCGTAAACCTGTGAGATTGGTGAAACGTCTGTTGAATGAAAGAATTAGACAAGTGAAAGGTTCAGAAGTATACGTGTGATAGTAAAAATGTCACTGACTCTCACATCGAAAATCGGTGTATAAACTGTGCGACATAATAAACTGTTCCTCCTTCAGGAGAAATATGCTAGATAAAAACCACCATTATTGTTTAGGGCAGTAACTGTCACACTTGCCTCTGCTACAATGTAACTGTCGTTTCGCAATTGCCGTACTCACTTCAAAAATGCTAGCATGTCAATGATAAGTTCGTTATTTCAGAGAATTTTCCTACATCTCAATGTTCCAGAAGCGCCTGGGATACGAAAACGTTTACGAATTTAAGTTCAGGGAGCATCAAATGTATTGAGGAAGCCTCGTAACTGTCCAGTCAACAAATCTCTGTCAAAGACCAAAGAGGAGGCGTGAAGATGTTTTCGGCTATTTTAATTTTCAATTTTTTAAATTTTAGTTTACAGATTCAGAAATACAACTGAAATATTGACCTCAACTGTCCAAAACACAAGGAGAGCGAGGTGGTGTCAAAATGTGGTTAACGAGTCTGTCGATGTCGTTATAGGATTGGACCCTTTTTTCCTCTATGGGCTATATTAACATTTTGAGCTGCCCTCTGAAGCCAAAGTTTAGCTTTCACCCAGACCCATACCAGATTGAAGCTCATTATGTGACCCAAATTATAAGACTTACCCAACCCAAGCAAGCCCATTGAAATTTTGAGCTTGGTTGCTATTTGTAAACAGAGCCTACAATTTTCACTGGTCAACACCAAACCCCTCCTCATCCGCCTGAGCACACCCTTGACCTGGCAGTTCCAGCCCAGGGCTAAATAGTGCCTGGCAAAATAAAGTAAAATGGACACAGTTTCCTATGATATCAAAATTTCCCCCCTGGAGTCCTTATTACTGGAAGCAGGGCATGCCAAAAGAAGGAAAAGGGGAGATGAAATATAGCCTCTAAGTTGTAGGACCCAAAAGTGAAAGTACAATTACAGGCCTGTAACCTATAATGAGATAAGAGACCTATGACAAACGCTTACAGCGCCCACGAATTGACCATAAAGATCATGTTATATTTGTCCATGGCAAAACTACCCTCGGTGATGTCTAGAGAAACATGCTTGTCTGAACGGTCCTGCCTGCCTGTCTGACGAGATAAACTGGAAGCTTTACCGAACAGGATGGTGCCTATAGAAGGCTTTTAAAGTTTCAGGCACCTATTTATACGCCAAATCACTGACTGTGTTCAATCTTATTAATCCGCTGAAATATAAAACCTCTTTTTTTCAGAGCCCTGCCAACTACTGTCAGGGTATAGAAATATGTAAAAAGGCCCGTGATCTGGATAATGCATCCAATTTCAAAGTTTCTGTTACAATTTGAGCCTTATAAGTTTAAAAATAAAGTATGTTAGGCCAATGTATTAGCACACAGTTAAAACCAGCCTAATGCGAAATTGGGGACCAAGTCAGAAAGAGAGGGATTGTTTTTGAAAAGACATGTATGAAATCTGTTGGGCATTGATAGCATTTGTCTTCCTCATAAAAGGTTAGGCAAAAGAAGTACTTTAATCTCCATGGCTAAAAAAAAATCCGAAATCACAGTGAAATTTGTAGAATACCAAATTTCATTCAAAGGGCCGAAAGAATCAGAAACAACTGGTGCCAGTAACCTTTCAGGCGACCTGCGAGCGTGACAAGTTCAAAGATGAAGGCATCCGTTGTATCCAAGGAAGTCTAACTGTAACTACTAGTCGAACCTTCATGGAGACACTCCGAAATCTAGTGGGTGAATGGCCTCTGCACCTCTTCACAGCCTACACTTAACGCTGCTTGCTTATCTATATCTTTATTAGTCAACAATGACGTGTGTTAGCTGGAGTCTTATTCATATAACGGGGATAATAGAATGAGAATATATTGCTGTGTGAGATTTGGCGACAAGGAGGTTAAGGTTAGTCATGCAGAGGAGCCTGTTAGAAACCCCTCTCCTCGTGAATAAGGCAATATAGATTAAACAAAAATATCTACACATAGACATTTCCCAGATGTCGCAAAAACCCATTATAGGTAGGAGAAACGCAACAAGCACCCGCAGCAACATTACTGTCAGCATGCACGGCTACCTGTGCTGGAGAAAAAAATGTAGTTCACATGTAGACGTAAGAGGGTCCATGTCACTGACGTCACTTTCTATTAGTGCGTGTGTAGGGGTTTTTTTTCAAAATTATTATTCTGCGTAAGACAAATTGAAAACTGGATTCAACAGCTTACAGACACAGTCGTCGTCATCAGTTCATTTCATTTTGTGTCGGAAAGGATGACTTATCTCATCCGAAAATGATCCTTATGCTGTGACATGAGTCCACTCTCTGCCATAATCCAGAAAATTGCCCAAAGTAGCCATGACGAATGTAGCAATGTCTAGAATAAAACAATGATTTAACGTGTTAGAATGATTTCTATGAATTTTGCTGATATCTTGTTGTCTTCGTCTCTCTCCCAAAGATTGTTACTATGGTCATCGGTGACTTGAAATGATGGTCAGTTTAATGCTTTGTTCGACATATAAAAGAGCAGATCTGCGACGGTTAAATTATGATTTTCTTGAAGTTTCAGTTTTACGTAATTGTCATGTGTCACAAGGGGCTTAATATATTAAGCTTTATTTTAAGGTAAAAGTCTTTCTAGATATTTATATTGTGTTCTCCCTGACAGAATCGCAGTTGGTGTGACAGTAATATAATACCTGTAGTTGTTACAACTTGACACAGATTGACACATCTCTACTATATTCACGATAATTCAATACATTATATCCATAATGGTAACTGTAAGTGTTCATGGCAATTTCACTACTGCATCAGTTTTGTGTACTTCTTAATGAAAACATCTGATATTAAATTGCTGCCGGTAGCAATCATTCTACAAGACAAAATGTTTAAAAATCACGACAGTGGTTGTGCAATTAACTCCTGACAAGCAAACCCCTTCATTACCGGCATTGTCCGGAACAATGGCAAGCCCACGCAAAGAGTAAAATTGATTAAGTTGTCACAATATCTTCTTTTTAAAAAGTTATTATTTGTGCATATATGATCATTCCTGTAACATTAAGTCGACATCGTTGTGGCAGAGGAGGAAGGGGTGGTTTGGTATTCCAAAGAATATGATGTCATATTCCAAGTTTGGCACTAAACTTAGTCTTAACATAATGTCACACTTGATATGTCATTATGCCATTTAAATGAAATTTCATAGTATTTTATAATTACCATATTATCTTTAGGGTCGACTCAGGTCACCGAAATGATTTCTTTATTAGGAACATGTACATTTAAAACAATGAAGGACTATAAGTAAGGTTAAAGTGACCGTGTCTGCATCTTGTTTTCTCAGACTTGAATTATTAAGTAACTGCTCGCTTTCTGTAACTAAATGTTTAGAGTCTAGGCTTGATTTCAAAGTTGGACTACTCAAATAATGACTAATAATATGCCAAGCACAGATAACCTATTCTAGCGATCATCTTCTATAGTTATACCGCCTTTTAATAATACCTTTGATTCATCTCCTAAAATGGCAGAGATTGATTGTTGTAATCGTTCAAACGGAACTTCTGCTGCCTCTTACCAGTCACTACAAAGACTATATTATAGTAAGCAGTACTACTAAAGACCGTCAGACAGGGATATAGAAACATGCTGTTGCCAAACGCGTCAAACAGTATGGTCACATCGGTGGACGAGCGACGCCTGTCACCTGCATTGAAAAGATCAGATCCGCTGGTTAACAGTGAAACATTTTGGATATTCAAGTTCATTTGCTTCGGTATAGTTTTACAGATTGTTGATCTGTTTGGAATCGCGACAAACATTGTCAACATTATCTGTTTTGTGAAACAAGGCCTCAACGATCCTGTCAATGTCAGTTTACTGGGTAAGCTTGTTTAGTGGTTTACTTTAAATTATTCACACCTCGTGTCCATCGTCGAGCGATTATTGAATATCTGAAAGCTTCCACAAATTTTCCTTGATGAAAAAAATCTCGTGAAACTAACATTTGAAACAACCCTACAAAACTTCTGGAAAATGACCATAAAATGATCTAAGAATTGGAAATAGAGAAAAAAAACACAAAAAAACCTTGCTGAATGGAATGGAGGCGGTGGGTCTGATAAGAGAAGTAAAGGATCGGACTGGAATCCATACCCCCACAACGAAACAGGAAGAGTAGGTAGCGGTCCAAACTACAAAAAGGGCTAACACATTTCCACCAATGTCCAAACAAGACAACCACGCTATTCGTACCACAAAAGATAAGATAAGATAAGATACGATAAGATAAGATAAGATAAGATAAGATAAGATAAGATAAACTTTAATATCCACGAGGGAACTTCCGTTCTCAGTTGATACACACTCAACAATAAATTACATTTCACATTCAACATTAAATTTCATTTCAGGTCATACACATTACATGACCGCACACGCAACCACACCTTCGCACATACCCACACAACCGTTGACACATACCAGAGTGAAATATATAGATATATATGGACTGTACTGGAAACTTGACAACTCAAGAGAGACAATCTCCCATTCGGCAAACACCCAGTCAGATTAACATAGATCATCGAACACTTTAAAATCGGTTTAAATAGAGGAAATTCTAAAGGCATATGGCGAGAAATTCTCCACTGATCACCTGAAGTATACAAAGAACAATACTTTTATTACTCTTCAAGGAAAAACCTCTCCACAGCCTGGATAAATGAAAGCCGAACCCAAAAATACCTCAGCGACATTTATTACCGCGTGGTATCAATACACTAGAAGTTTTTGAAGTCTACAATGATATTTTAGTCTCCTGCACAGTTGTGTGATTATTCTGCAATTTGACTGACCAAAAACAAACCTTTTCATCTCCAGGTTTGGCCATCTCTGACTTGGGCAGTGTCGTGACATTGCTCGTTACTAACATATGCCTCTTCTCACCTTTCCAAGACTTGGACCTGCCATTTGATCCTGTAGATATCCAACATCTGACGGGATTATGGCCTCACATTATATTTACTCGCATTACCAGCTGGATTACGGCCCTGATCGCAGTGGAGAGGTGTCTGTGCATAACAATGCCATTAAAGGTTTGTTACCCCCATTTCTGGCCACACACACAATCACCAAAGATTCTACTCCACTTCACAAAGGATGTTGTGACCATGTGACCAAGAGACCTCCTTTCACGTAATCGTTACTCATGAATTGTTATGCCATATTAGAGGTCCCCGAAATAAACTGTATGTCTTCATCTAAACTTCATTTTTTTTTTCGGGGGNGACACGCACACACCCCTTTTTATATACAGCGCCGAAAGCGAGAAATTCGTTAGTGTACAATAATTGACTTGTAAATGTCAATTATTTTATAAGAAAATTAAAGTTCGCATTTGTTGTTTTTATGGTAAAAAAGTATCAGTCTGTTTGGGGGGAAAATGTGAGCCATCTGCATGATCGCTCTACAACCTCGTCTTTGTCTACCCAGTGTATTTGAAGGACTTCATGTTGAAAGACGTTATCATTAACCTGACGTTTTAGCTTATTCTGCGTACTTTTAGGTAAGTATTCAGATATTTATTACACATGCAAATTTCCCAACTCATTAAACTACATTTGTCCTTCACTATTGTCACACTCTTCCCACATTCGCCTAAGTCATTTGAATCGTTTATTTGACTATGGTCTGCAATTTATCTTCTTTTTCAGATTAAAACAAATGTAGAGTACTGACTCGATATTATAACCGAATTTTACAAGCTAAACCTCATCTGACTAACTGTTTTGTTTTCAGCAACAGATTGGGAGCGCTAAATTTTTTAAAATCTCAAAAAATGACTTTGGCGAATGTGAAATGAGCATGACGATATTTCATACTTACATGTACATTTCGTTTCACTTAGAAATGCTTTGTACCTGGTCTCTCTTGCCACGTGGCTTTGTAATTTATCATGGAGCCCCTTCATTTACACATTTCCAATTTATGTTTCAGGTAAAGAACATCATCACCTCAAAGAGAGTGGCAGTCATTTTAATCTGTGTGTTCTCTATCGTCATAGGCGCCAACTGTCCCAAGTATTACACCAACAGGTTCGCCTTGAAATTCTCACCAGAGAGAAACCGAACTGTCCTGGGAATCGTTTACACCGATGACCGGTCAATAATAGATGCATTCACCTACGCTGTGGGCAACGTACTACTTCCTGTTGGCGCCTTTGTGACGGTGGTGCTTGCCACTGTTATCTTGGTCGTAAAACTGCGCCAGAAAACAAAATGGCGCTCGAAATGTACTCGAGCACGGCAGTTGGGCGGTGACAGTATTTCTGAGCGTGACCAACGAGTGGCCAAAATGGTTGTGATGATTTCCACACTCTTCATTGCTTGTTTCAGTCCGGCATGTCTTGTTTTTATCGCTCTCGTGTGTGTTCCAGGATTCACGGAGGACGGTCTGTACTCCAATACGCTTTTTGTCACCGGTGGGTTGATCGTTGTTCTAGAATCTTTGAATTCCGCAACAAATATTTTCATCTATTATCACATGAGCAGCAAATACAGGACTGTTTTTCAACAGCTCTTGGTATGGGGAAGTAAGAAATGAAAATTCATGTATTTATAAGCACTTGCAATCAAAATACAATTTCTGTCAAACTCATTTTACTGCCATCACAAAGCCACCAATTGGACTCCTCTAAAATATCCACTTCTTTTAGTGGACACCTCGGCATTGATGAGCCCTCTTTTTCTTTTAGATATTATAAAGAGCTGTAATTCAATACCATTTTCCAAAACTCGAAGGACATACTTTAGCTGAAAAATGAGTTTGCTGTGTATTTAGTGATGCATTTGTATCATAGTTTATTCAGAACAAAATTAAGCTGCATCTGCATGCCTTCAAGTTTTATTCCCATTTAATAGTACATAAGCAATTAACGTCATATTATTCCCTTTATTTCAAAAACATTCACAGACCATACATCGAGATTTTGAATTCTTCAATATGGGAGCATACAAATTAGAGAATTTTTGACAGCCGATGGCTGCTTCAGAGTCGCAAGATTTATTTGTGTCTCGGTTCGCAAGACCAACAATGATTAAGACCTTGTGCTTTATAGATGAATCTCTTATCATCGTAAGAATTACATTAGTACCTCGGGGCTGAATGCATCCTTACTAGCGTTCAATATGCAGAGTTAATGTAATTCTTCCGGAGATAAGAGATACCATCGTTAGTGCGCAAGTTTTGATATGATAAAGCATATTGGAGGAAGGCTGCAAACCCATCCATATGCATCACATACTGTAGAGCCTGCCCACAGTCCCAAGATGAAAGACGTAGATGTGTCATTTAGACCAAAGCGACCTAAAGACTACTAAGACTGTCCCGCAAGAATAGTTTGTGCTTATACTTACCTACTCGAACAGTGTGTCTGTCATTTTTTATCGTTTTTTTTTC
>JAWQUT010000989.1:43381-64505 GCA_033807755.1 Ellobium chinense
AGTCCAAGCATCTTCAGTCCAGATTCAGCTCTCCTGTGCACAGTTCCTAGGGACCCTATGATAATAATGATGGTCTTTGTGTTATACCCCTGGTCGTTAAGGGCGTCGTTGAGCTGGGTGTACTTAACGAATTTTTCATGGTAACAGATGTCAATGAAGGTATCAAATGGTGTTGATACTTCTACCACGAATGCTTTCCTTGTTCGATTGTCTCTAATGCATATGTCCGGTTTGTCAGGAAAGTTGTTGTTGTTGCTGTTGATGACTATTCGTTTGTTGGTTGTGATGGTGCAGTTATTGTCATTTCCGTGCTTACGTAACAGGATGTCGTAGATGTGCTTGACTATCCTGTCGTGGCGTTCGGTGTACATACCCTTGAATTTCTGGCACCCGTTAAGAATGTGTGAGTTGGTATCATGAGGATGGTTGCAGATCGTACATGAGCGAAGGTAGGTATTGGGATAGTACGTGTTTAGGACGGCGTTAGTTTCTAATAGTTGGAGACGTCCTTTCACGGCAAATTGAACGACTCTGTCGCTTATGCTGATGTTGTTGAAAATTGCTGATGATGCTCTGCCTCTTACATCTGATGTTCTTTGTAATATCGTTCCATGCTGTTTGAGTGAAGCCCAGTGCGTGATATCCTTCTCAATCTCCTTCCTTTTGAAATATTTCATTATGTATTTGATGTCGCTGGTAGCTAAAGAGATTTCCTCGTCTTCTGGCAGTAAGAGGCGGACTTGTTTGTTCTCTTGATTGTGTAGAAGTTTGTAGCCAAATTTAACGCAAAGTTCATTCAGCTCCACAAATTCAGAGCGGCCCCAGTTTACCGTTGAGTGTTTTACTAGTCTATAGTTGTCATCTACTTCGTAACCTGCAAAGTTGTTGTTTTCGTTATAGTTTCGTTTAATTTTCCTTTTGTTCATGTGCAGCTCTAAAGCTTCTTCTGCTGTTGTTTTAACCTGTTCGTCATCACTGTTGAGAACAGATAGCAGGAATGTCAGATGCTTGCTGTAATACGCTGTCGATGGTTTTGTCAGTCCCAAGCCGCCTAGCCCTTTTGGTGTAAATATAAACGCTCTGGTGCTCGATGAATTAAGCTTAAAGAGCGTTCGTACTGCCCATGTCATTTCGCTCTCAAGATCAAGAAGAGCAGTATGCGGGATGCTGTTATTACTGAAATAAAAGTTGATCTTTGGGATTAGCATCATGTTTATTGCTTGGAGTTTGGTATTGAGTGGAAGTGGTGCTTGTACTATCTTCTCCAAGTTAGTTTTAAAGTCCAGGCACATTTCAATCACCTGCTTTTTCATAGCTTCACCACTCAAATTGATTTGGTGACCGAGGTAAGGATAGTGTTTGTCTTTCCCATACATAGATATCGTGTCGCCCTGGATGGTCAGCTTTAATTTGCTTGTGTCGTCCTTTTTACTCCAGTTATTTCCTGTCCTCTGGCCATGTAGAGTACCACATTTTCTATGCGTCACTGCCATGCCAGTATATTTCATAAATGCCTCTGTTTTTATCATCATGTCTGTCATGTCCTTTTATTTAGTTGTGCACATGTACACGTCATCCATATATGCCTGACAGGGGTTGGGGGTATGCACAGGACCGAAACTGGCATTCATCCATCCGATCCAGGTATCCATCGCCTGGATAAAAACTACAGCGGACCAAGGGCACCCTTGAATAATTCCTCGACCCCTGATCAACTGAGGGGTGAGCGCCGCCCCTGCCTGTACTTGATATGTGGAGTTGGTGTATATGTCCTTTGTGATTTCGATAAGCGGCTGCGGGTATTCTGCGTGGAACATCGCCTGCAGCATAGGCGTCCCTTATGTCTACAAAGGTGACAAACAATTTTGAAGACACATGTTTCAGGTTGTCTATTGCTGTTTTCAAGCAGAATATGTGTTCTTGCAGGCCGTTCCGTGTTGGAGAACCTGTCCGTTTCTACTATCCATGGTAGAGCCCTTGATTGTATTAATTTCATGTATAATTTGTACAGAGAGGTGAGGAGGGATATAGGGCGCCAATCCCCAGGGTCGTCAGGATTACCTCCCTTCTTAGGGATTAAAGTGATTAGTGAATGTTTCCACTCCAATAGTATCTTTCTATTAAGCAAACAAATATTGAAGATTTTTGTTAAGATGGGGACAAGTTTGTGGCGTTTCTGTTTGATATAACGATATTCTACTCCATCATAGCCAGGGGCAGTGTTGTTCTTAACTGATGCTATGACCTTGCTGACCTCGTCAGGGGTGAAGATACTCAAGTTCATGTGGGTACATACAGGTGTCGTTGTTACTTCCCCTGCCCATGGTGGGGGTGGGAGGGGGGATTCTAGAGTTGCATTGCTCTTCTCACGGTAAAAATCCGTGATCCTTTCCACATACATACATACATACATACATACATACATACATACATACATACATACATACATTGATACATACATGCATACATACATACCATAATTCTTTATTTCCCAAAATACATGTGCCATGTACAGACATAATATAGTAACACTACATCTATAAGGAAATTGTTGCTGTGCTGAGTTTGAGTGATGAGCTGGATGACCTAGGAGTGGAAGCGTTCTGTCATTAATGGTTATGGAATCCGTACCATGATAATAATGATAGTAGCGGTTACTGATAATGAGGGATGATAGACATAATGGTGAATGTGATGGTAACGATCGTATGCTACTGTTTTCCCTGAGATGTTTTTTGCACCGTTCTTTCCATGCCTGGTGAGAACCAATTACAGCACTGATGCTGCAATAACTACATAGACATTTTGCTTCCGATTTACATATGTTCAGTTTCATTAAACCAGCTCTGAACTTGTTATGAAGAATGCCGAGTGCACCAACAACCAAGACTATTACTTCACAGTGAGCGCCCAAATTGCTTATCTCCATGGTTTACTATTCGATCGTGCCTCTCCGAGTACATGCCGTGGAATCGTTGACACCCGTTTAAGGTGTGAGAGTTGGTGTCGTATTTGTTGCAGATTGTGCAGGAACGTTGATAGGAGTTTGGGTAGTACGTGTTGAGTTCAGCGTTGGTTTCTAAGAGTTGGAGACGGCCTTTTATAGCAAATATTACAACGTTGTCGCCGACATGTAAATTGTTGAAATCTTCATCCGATGTTTTGTCACGTACTGCAGATGTTTTTTTTAATTAATTGTCCTTGCTGTTTCAAGGATGTCCAGTGTTCATAATCCTTGATGCTTTCTCTCTTTTTTATAGCCTGAGAGATTTGTTTCGTGTCAAAGATGGCTAAGGACACTTCCTCATCTTCGGGCACCACTAATCTGAACTGGTCGGTGGTGTGGCTGTAAGAAACTTGGTATCCAAGTTTGATGCACTGTTCATTAAGTTCAATGAAGTCGGATTTGCCCCTGTTGACTTTAGAATGTTTCACAAGTCTGTATTTGTCGTCGGTGTTATATCCTGCGAAGTTCTCCTGGGGGTCTAAATCTCGCTGGATTTTTCGCATACTCATGTGGAGTTCATGTGCCTCCAGAGCTACTGTCCGTACTTGTTGGTCATCGTTGTTGAGAACACCAAACAAGAATGCCACTCGTGTACTGTAGTATATGGTGCTTGGTTTAGTTAGTCCTAGCCCACCATAAGATCTTGGAGAAAATATGAAGGATCGAGTGGTGGATTTATTCAAGCCAGAAAGACGTCTTATAGAGTCCACGATTGCGCTTTCCATGTCATCCAGCATAACTACATACATAATTATATACATACATACATGCATACATACATACATACATACATACATACATACATACATACATAACATACATACATACATACATACATACATACATACATACAGACAGACAGACACAGACAGACAGACAGACAGACAGATCAGGGAAGCTTTTTTTTTTCTTTGAGATATATATTATGTCAATTGTTGATGATGATGATGATTTTTACTCAGATACTTTCTAATAAAGAAGGATTTTGCCGAAAAGTTTAGATTGTTTGGTTATACAATTTTTTAGCTACTATAAAGTTTTCATTATAAGTTAAGCTGTATAATTTGAGCTTATAGCAATGTTTCAGAATGTCCGCTTAGTTTACAATCATGATAATGATGAAAGGCATCGTCTGCATCTGAGAGGGAGAGAGAGAAAGAGAGAGAGCGAGAGAGAAAGAGAAAGAGAGAGAGAAAGAGAGAGAGAAAGAGAGAGAGAAAGAGAGAGAAAGAGAGAGAGAGAAAGAGAGAGACAGACAGACAGACAGACAGAGAAAAGAGAGACAATACAGAGACACAGAAAGAAAGAAAGAGAGAGAGAGAGAGAGAGTAAGATTCCTTAATTTAAGCAGGAACATATTATTATAATAATAAGGAAGCTACTGACTGATGATATCGTTTCCCTTTCTCGAATCATGCTCATTGAAGCGGAAACTGCTTGAACTTCCTGCAGAAAGTTGGCTACCGCTGGAACGACGCGTCCTGCTCGCACAGATCTGAGTACATTAGGTGAAGAAAAGTAAAGAAAAAAGACCCAACTGGGACATTTCAACGATGACGATGACTGAAACAGTGGAGGCACCACCAATGACAATATAAGTAATTATAAGTCAAAAAAATTATATGTAATATAATGATAATAAGTAATAATAAATATAAATAATACTAATAAGTAATAATAATAATTATAATAGTAAGTTCTAATACAAATAAGTATAAGTAATAATATCAATAACAAAATAATTACTACTACTACTGATAATAATAATTCCATGATAATAATAATAGAAATAATACTAATAATGATAATTCCAAGATAATAAAAGTAATATAATTCCATGATAACAATAATATAATAATAATAATAATAATAACAACAACAATGAGGGTAGGTATGCCGTGCCCGGGCCTAAGCGTCCTTTACATCTTCATTACCACTTTCTCAGAAGCATACATGCCACTATGCTATTTTGCCCAATCTGATGGGAAAAAATTTTTCACTTCCTTACTTTTTATAATCGCCATTCTTACCTACAAGTAGTTTTACACCTGTTCAGTATGTTGGTAAGAATAATAACACGCCCGAAAAAAAGATACATTTTCCGTTCCAAACATTGCGATATTAAATATTTATTTTATATTTATTTGTTAAAAACATTTTTTTGGGGGTACGTCTGTTCTAAGGTTCTTATATTTAAAAAATATCTTCAATGACAACATCAATAAAAATAATATTATGAAGATCTGACAGTATTATGTTGTACAATATTAGATGTCTGAGATACAGACCGATCTAACCCACTCAGATTCACTTTCGAGAAAATTGCATTTAAATGTTTGTGCACTTCAGAATTTTCAAAAAATTGTAGGTTAGACCAGTCTGCTTCTTAGGTATACATTTGTTGCAGAGCTTCCATTGTAAAAAAAATATCGATGAACATTGTCCCCACTTATCCCGCATGCAAAAAAATCTCAGGTTTTAAAGTTGGTTTGTTAGACTGGTCTGATACTTCTTCAGGGGCGTAGCGCGGGGGGTAAAATCAGGTAGTCAAATTTGCACATTGATTAGGGTCACTCTACATTTACATTAAGGGGGTAGNGGGGGGGGGGGGGGTAGGGTAGCATGCTTGAAACAGAGAAACACAATATTATAGAGCAAGACTTGCTTTACTACCTAAAGCAGGTCAACAACAACAACAACAACAACAACAACATCAACAACAACAACAACAACAAAATTCAGCGACTTTTTGTTTAATCTTTGTAGATAAGATTGATGCCTCTTTCTTTTGCGTGATAAAATGATCAAGGATGGTGTCGTAAAAAGAAAAGGAAAAGAGAATTTTAATGACACTTTTTCGATCAACTTTGCTTGCATAAATAACAATACGTTTCTTGGTCGTGTTTGGCTCATAGTTGAACGTGTGGAGTCTTTTAGTCGTTGTAAGATGTTAATCGAGTGCTCAGCGCAGACAAACGTTGGCTGCTTCTGAAACAGTTATTAGCCACGCTTACTGAGGGGCTTGACTAAATGCATGCCGTCGAAAACACAACATTTCAAATTATGCAGGGTCTAGACATATATTAGATCTAAACCTAGTTCTACACCTGATCTAAATCACGATCTAGCCCCTGTTAGAAGCATCGAGACAACACTGAAGCCTTAGCTTACAATAACACACCTGACCCCCATTCGAAGTAGGCGAAAGGATGAGGGGAAATCACTCGATCTGACGTTTTTCATTGCCTTTTCTGTGTTCCGTAGTCATTTCGACTTTTTGCCTACAGGCATGGAAATTTTAACATTGCTAGCGGGCACAGCTGGGGCTCAGTCTGGGTGCAAATGCTGATTTTTGCGCCTAATACAGTAGAAGAGGAATTGCCTGCGAGTTCACGTACGTAGTCAAAATCAAAAAAAGGACTACTAGACTGGCTAAGCAGCTGAGTTGCGCTTGGGGCTCAATCAGGGTGCAAGTGTCATTCTTTTGACATAGTAGAGTGCACGAAGCGCGGCTCGAGGGGTTGACCTTTATAGTCAAACATTTCGAGTGGTTTGCGCAGGTCTTTTTTTCTTAGTCTACTATTAAACTATTAATTCATAAAGGGCGATGAGAGTTAATTAAATACTTCTGTGGTAGTCATCTGTTCCTTTTAAGAACTGTGTGACATCTACCCCTTTCCTTTTTCCAAGCGGTAGTCATTGACTATTTGACTACCATTACGCTACGTCCCTGTGCTTCTTTGCCATAATAATAATATGAGCATAAATATTGATGCCCATAACTACATTACGATTCTCTTCACTCAATTTTGGAAGCAGGGGTTTGGGCCTGGGGGTGAGAGCCTTGCTACGCCTGAGAATGATACAGTCAACAACGCTGAGGAGAGGACGAATACTCTTATGGGCCCAGAGTAGTATATTATATGAAATATTATCATGTCTATCTGACACATTTTTGCATTTTCTTTATATTAAGAGTAGAGAGCAACTTGTGACAATGCGCTAAATCTACAGTGTATGAATACACTTCAATGCCCACTGAGATTTCTCTCCCTGAATTTTTCACCTCGGTTTGAAACAAATGGTCTATGGTCCATTTGGGAATATCCTGGAGCTCTCTCATTCCATGGTGTACTTGGAGTAGTGTTAGGGACAGGCTTAAGGAAAGATGAAGCGCCTTGAGGGAGTCCTATAGATCTCCTCGTTTCCCTACTATCACACTTTATCCCAATTCGGTCCTTTTAAAGGAACAGGGGTAGTTATTTACTTCTCAGCCTAAGAAGCCCACTTATCTTTTTAAAAAAATTGAACCGCATAATATATTTTTCCTTTCGCCTGATGGTTTCTGATAAAACACCGCAGAAATGTCGGGTTGTTCACCCTACGCTCTACGCCGTTATTAAGAGCTGAATGACGTCAAAAAGCGAGACAGGCTAGCAGACAATTGGTCTAGATGGTTTGCTCATTCATTCACACCAATCATCTGCCAGCTATTCTCGTTTTATGACATCACACAGCAGGCGTTATGGCGAGGTATGCAGGATGAAAATCTCACCTTTCAAGCAGTGCTTTAATCAGAAATGGACAGGCGGAAAGAAATGTGCGCGGTTTAAAGGTTTTGAAATAATAATGCAGATATTTTAGGCCGTGAATCAAACATCTACCCCTTTCCTTTTAAGGAAGAGGAAGCGCCTAGGGATCCCATACTTCCTGATATCGCGCCTCTCTCTAATCAAAGCACCCTGTGGCAACGACCAAAGATTTTGCCAAGTGATTAGATCATTTTTTTTTTCTGAGGAATCTGTTGTCACCTGTTTATCTTTTACTCGATTCACATACTGGCATCATTTATTCTAAATTTTTACTTTACTTCTTTTTTATTATTATCTTGCTACAAGCTACAATCGTTTTAATATGACGCTAAAGTGGCTCGTTTGCTAAATAAACTTACTAATGTAACATGAATGCTTAATGTGTACTCTTTTATTAGATGATACCAAAAAAAAAATAATAATAATAAATTCCGCATTATTCTGGCTCGAGATATAGTTAATTGAAATGGCAGGGGATTGCGCCATGTAATACCGGGAAAAAAACCAGGAAAAACATGTAATACACAGAATATATCTAAAGAAAAACTCGAATTATTTCACAGAACCTGATCAGTTACTCATGTTACTCATAAACCTAATGGTTCCGCATATATAAATGATTTTTCCGAAACAAAGAAAAGTTTTATATCGGACAAGACTAACACCCCATTTTACAAATGGGCAGGCAGGCAACGCACCAGCGGTGGAAGAATACCTAGTGCACCGAAAGGCATCATAGACGAATGCATTAGACTCCGTGAAAAAGTTGCACGATTGGCGAATCGGGCGGATTGAAAAGATCATTCTATCGGAGATTGTATTTGGTTGCTATACACATTCTTTTTTTTTTTTTCAAAAAAAAGGGTAAATGAAATAAAGAAGAATAATGTGTATGGTTACCTATTGTGTATATTTCTACGAATTTAGATGAAAACCGCATGTTTTTTTCGTCACGTAGTTCTCAAGAAATCTGCGACACAAATTTGGCTGACGCATTTTATTAAAATAGATTTCTCTATTCACTTTCAGAACCTGATAGCTCGATTTCTGGTCTGGCGACATAAGCCTTATTTTGACATGCCGCAAGATATATTGCTCATTTCTGTTGTTTTAAACGATGGGTTATGAAAAAAAACAACAAAAAAAAAACTTTTGCAAGTTTCCCTTCCTTTTGGGTCATCTTAGTAACTATCATCTTGAATGATGATAGTACAGTTATGTTTACCATAATACCATCAAGGGATGTCGAAGCGTACGCGTAGTCATATTCATGTAGCACCATACTTATCACTGTGTTTCAACGTGCGCAACAGTAAAGAACCCGCTGTATTTCACGTGTTTACATAGTCTACTACTTAACTCCAATGTCTCTTGGAAACTTCAGAAGGGCTCTTTTCCCTTTTCAGTCTAACTATGTCACTGCCCTCTTTGCGAATGAGTAATTTTGTGTAAACGTAGATTATATTGACACTTAGGAGACCCGCACGAATTTCTTGCGTTCCTTTGGTATAGTATCCAGAAAAGAATAGCGTATTTCTGCTTCTGATTTAATACATTACTTCTATACAAACATCTAGAAAGCTATGCCACTACTTTTTGGAACCTGTCCATTGTCATGGATCATTGATGTTACACCTTTAGAAGGTGTCTACATATCACGTATAATGCACTCCCAACTTAATGCATAAATCCTTATGAATAATGAGGCCATAATATCACTCCTTTTTTTTTTCTATGACTCAGAGACATTATTGCAATGACAAAAGTGATCTTTTCCTTTAGGCTGAAGCATGGTGACATTACAAGAACAGTACAAGCATGGAAAAATGACACCGCCGAAGTGCAATACATCGCGCTATTAACAGCCAAGTTTACCATTATGAGAGGCTTCAATTAAATGTATAGATGATCGTGTGCACACTGTCGCCTTAAGGCATTCTTGGTTTTTAAACCAAACTGTAATGTCTACCTGGAAGACATTTTATAGGTGGTAATGTCAATTTTTTTTTTTTCATGAATGTGATAATTGACGGCACGAATAATATACAATTAATAACATCAATGTCGCAGTAGCATTTCTTGGTGAACAGAGCCATTACAGATGTCGCTTGTAAGTAGAAGTGAGATACAAGAAACGCCGACGGGCCCTTTTTAAACAGGCACATCACCTTTACAGAAACTCAGATACAAACCAGGAATTAGTAAAAGTCGCTCAATATACATATTATTATATTATTAAAAGCTGTACTCTTGTGGAAGACTAATTGATTATGTCCCTTTTTTCCCCTGAAATGCTGCTAATATCACTTTTTAAGACACCAGCGTATGCACACGTCATAATTACATTACTGTACTCATACTCAATCCAGTCTTAAGACAGATGCCACGGAGAGTATTCCCCCCCCCCCCCCCCCCCNCAAAAAAAAACAACAACAACAACCCACGGCTATGTGCTTGCATGCATTATCGAAAGGCAAATTATGACCAATCTGTAGATTCAGAGAATAGCCTTAAGGCAAAAACGGTATGACAGCAAGGATTTGACAACGTCTTATGATTCCAAGGACTGTTCGTGTTCAGAATAGTATGGTAATTACACTTAATCTTTTCTTTTCTCGGTGTATTTTTCGTCGAGTATCGCATACGAAGTCAAACGTAGTCACTGCACCAACGAATTAAAACTTATCATTGTTAACAAATAATAACCCTATGGCAGTGAAATTACCACATGCCACGTTTACTGATTTTTAGTTTCTATCGATTTAAATCGCCGACATGATCAGTTTTGTTCATATATTTCTACATACAACGTGAATGAAACTAAGAAATGTTCTTAAGAGCTACCGTGGCACCCTTAAGTATAAATCCTCACTTCTTTTGTTTGAAACCCTTGTGTTTCGATTGTTGAAGCCATAACTAACACGGTCTCTCAGTTATTTAACCATCTGATGTCTCCCTTCCAACAGCTCATTTTCACTCACAATGGTAATCACATAGAAATAAGTTACCTTTTACTATCAGATATTCTATAAACTCCATCTGGGCCGTTTTTTTGAAAACCTGCACAGCGGATCTCATGTAGCCTACTGAAGTTAAGCTCATATTTTTTGACAAAATGTGGGCAGTTTAAGTGCCCTAGATCACATGGCAAGAGAAAAAAAAATATTTATTGGTATTCTTTCTACCGTTTACATAACATCGAGTTCCTAACTTTGAGGAGATTGTTTGCCGTCCAGTTTGTCAGTTTGTAGTTCCTCATTAAACGTGGAAAACCTAGATTCTTCCAATGTTTCCTTTCTCTCTCATGTATGCTTTATGCCTTTTTTCCGTGGGTGAAGAGGGAGGTTTTGGGGGAAAGGGAGTGTTATAGAGGCATTTGTAAGTGAGGAGTAAGTGGTAGTAAAGACTAATTAACTCTCATACATGTATTACAAAAGACTTTCAACAAGTCATCTGTTTTAAAGTTTTACACTTTTTGGTACCAAGCTCCTAGAAATAGAGCTGCTATCTACAAATGCAATAATAACACTCAAATCTCATCCAATTAGATCGCTGGAAGATTTAGTCGACATAATAATATGTTATGAAAATAGTGATCTACCAGAGTGTCTGTCTTCCTCTGTTGTGAAGAAAAAACAAAAAACAACAGCAACTGATGCGCAATCTCAACCTTCCTCGTTAATATCTAATGCCTGGTCTCATTGTTAAACAGAGTGGTACTCTAAGTCTGTCTGACAACCATGAAAATGGAGGCTGCATGTTATAAAGTGAAACCAACAAAATCATATAACCAAAGCATTCATACAGTTTACTATTTCGTCGGCCCCTGTCGTTACGGATCGACATATCTGTACAGTAGGACCTCACGTTCTAAAATTCATGGGAAGTAGATTCTAGTTTTGAGTAGTCTATGTGAGATGTTCCAGTTCAGGTGTAAGCTTATAAATACTTAATAAGGGATCGGTAAATTATCACAACGAGTATGCAGGTTTTTCGACTATCAAGCTCCAGTTAGAGAGGTCTCACAGTCTATACATGAAAGTAAAAGGAAGTATGTTCTGAGTTCTCTAATCAACATGGGAACCGCTATAAGAAATACTAAATAATGCTAAAAAGTCAGTCAGTGTGGCGATTGTTTGATAACTTCGTGGGGAAAATAACTCTGCAGGTCACTGGGCTTCCATAATGATCTAAGTCAGCCTTAGGCCAAAATGAAAAAAAAACCGCACCATGTTGTTTATGAGGTTTGTATCCATGTTGACATCATGATAAGAACTTACATTGTTCCAATACTTTCCTTTCAAAATTGCAGTTACAAAGACAGATACACGCCAACTATTTTTCGATTTTACCATTTAATCAGGTTTCCCCTGTCAAAAATGACTTAGGTCTTTAGTTTAGTATTTTGTAATAACTTTTGGATGCTGATATCTCATGTTGTCATGAGCTATTGAACTTTCTTGAATCTTGAATCTTGAATCCTCATGGGGGTTTTTCCTTCGTATTTTGACTACTAAATATTGGAATGCTGTGGTGAGCAATTCTGGTGCAGCTCTGATTGAATTCGATGTGGAAGACTGCGTCAAAATACTACATGGAGCATTAGTTATTGTTCCAATCGAGAAACGAAAGAAAAATTGAACCATCTGAACCCCAATTTATGAAACATAATAATGATGTAGTTAATCCATCATGGTCATGTCATTCCAAAATTTATTCAGCAGGAAGACAGTTGTATCTCAGCCTCAGACTTGCACAACATGACAGCAACACTGGTGATGCCAGAACGTTTAGTCAGTGAACAGGCACGGAAAATATTTCAGTGGATCTGTTACGGTATTGTCTGCGAACTTGTAGACATTTTTGGAACGATAACGAACATCATCAACATCATCTGCTTTATCAAGCAAGGTTTCAAGGACTCTGTCAACGTCAGCTTATTAGGTATGTTGATATTATTGTTTGGTCTTTTTGTGCTCGACTCCTGTCTTGGAAGTTGGACGCATTGTAAAGTAATGGCTTGCGAAAGCATTTCATTCGCGTTGTCCTCTGTTCATCGGTCTGTAAAATAGATACCTGGTTAGAGGCAACAAAAGTGATCAGCGCTTATAAACTGCAGCGACACATGTTCCATATGGAGTTGAGAAAGTCTTAGAATAATAAGGTGTAATGGGGTAAAAATGTTATGAAGTTGTGTGAACGGGCAAGAGCCTGGCCACAAGACTTATAAACCTCATTACTCTTATTATTCTTATTACTGATTACTTTTGATGTTCGACGAGGGCAGGAAGATTTAGCGGAATAACCATTTCCCCTAATTGTAATTTTCCTGCTTTTGTCCTGGTAACTTTTCTGAAAAGAAAGCCATACATTACTTTCACCATTCTTCCGCCGGACCAAGGGTCATTTAAGATTGCAGGAGCCTAACTGGTAAAAAGAAACAACAACAAAAAAAAAACGACTGGACTATCAGAGTCCACAGTAGCAGAGTATACAATTTGTTCTATCTGTCGCATACCATGAAATCACACCGCAAAAGTGGTGAAATTCAGTCTTGAATGTGTTAAAAATAATTGTTGCAGGCAGCGTTTTCCAATGGCTTCAAAGCATTTCATTTGTGCAGGCCTGTGACCTGCATAAGAAGTCCAGATTTGTAACCCCTTTTCATCTAATTTAAAATTGTGAAAAATCTACATGAAGGACCCCGACTGTAAACAGTATATAACTTGAGCACAGTGATGGCACCAGACCTGCAGACCAGCCTTGGCCTTTTCGGAACGTTCCTATGGTTCAGTGAAAAATTTGTATTAAATGGTTCAAAGATGCTTTTACAATTTGGCTCCTGCAACCTAAATATTTATCACTCTTTCTTTTTAAAGCACACCTCATTTAATGTTACTACCATCTTTTCCGTAATGATATAGCCAGTCTAGAATAGGTCTAAATGATTCGGTCTCTAAACAAGGAACACGAATAAGATAATAATCAATTCTAAATATTCTGGTGTTGGGCTGTTCACAAGTTCATTTTTGTGTGTGTGTGTGTGTGTGGCATCAAATCTGTTCACAAGAGGTTATAAAGAAGTTGCACTTGGATGTTGGACTCAGACGTTGAAGAATACCTCACTATAAGTTGCAATGGTCTGAAGAAAACTGAAAGCCTTTTATTACGAACCATTTTTTAGAACGCAAGCAAGAAACTTTACACATAAGGAAGACATGGGGAATCATGAATTGTTTTCTTTTCAAGTTAGCATAAAATTATCTTACGAGGTAATGCTGCTCGGGCTCTCTCACTATACTCTGTTCCATCATTTGCAATGTTCTGTCCATTACGTGGAGGAAACTATGTAGGTTTAACATACTCTCCTTGTCATCACACTAATCACAGGAATATCAATTTTACAACCGTCATTTTTGTCACCAGGTTTAGCAATCTCCGACCTCGGCTGTTTGGTGACACTGTTATTTACAAATGTCTGCTTCATTCCTGCGTTCCAAGACTCTGACGTCCCGTTTGACACTATTGATCTCCAGTACTTGACAACGGGATGGCCACACATTATGTTCACTCGTGTCACCAGCTGGATTACCGCCCTTGTCACACTCGAGAGATGCCTTTGCATAACACTGCCATTGAAGGTGAGCTTGATTTTTCCTGTAACAGCTACGTATACTGACATAGTATTGTTGTTGTTGTTGTTGTGGTTGTTGTTGTTGTTGTTGCTATTATTCTTACTACTATTGTTATTATATCATATCTATATTTTTTCATTAAATTATTATTATTATTATTATTATTGTTATTATCATGATGATTATTATTGTATGGATGAAACAGTAGCTACAACAGAAGAATGAGATTTAGAACTGTTGTAAACCCATAACAGGTAAACACATGCAGGACAACACTTTTTAAAATCAACACACATGAAACAGAATACAGAAGACTATCACCTATACTATGAAGAGTCTGGATTTAGTAGCTTGCTGGCAAGCAGTGTTAGCAAAGTGATCAACCCTCGGCAAGCTGCCCATTGATCCCTTGCTCTTGTTTATCTTCCTCGTTATCCCCGTGTTTATTATACATATCAAATAATTAATATCTATTATCATTATTTATTCATCTACTTCATAACTGTTGTCTTTTGGCTCATCTTACCTAATTTACTCTTGCACCGTGTTTATATATACAAGATGACTCTATTCTGTGTTATCCTACTAGGCACAAGGTCTACTGCACATAGATGAAATGGGGATGAGATGCAGCATTATATTAGGTTGATACCACTCATGTCTGTTACATGATCTTTAAAAATGTTAATGCTATGATACCACTTACCTTTTTTTTTTTTCAAATTCAGGTGAAGAACATCCTCACCCCACATCGAGTAATCATTATCATCGTGTGTATCTTCGTCAGCTTCACCGCTGCCTTTGTTCCCGTGTACTACGCCAACAGGTTCGGCATGACGTTCGTCCCCGAAAGAAACAAAACCATCCTCACCTTGGTCTTCACAGAAGACAGAGCCGCCATTGAACACATCACCTTTGCCATCAACAATGTATTCCTTCCCTTCACCTCCTTCGTCATCATCATAGTCTGTACGGTGACCCTTGTAGTAAAGCTTAGAAGCAAGACAAAATGGCGCGAGAAGTGCACAGCAACGGCCATGGCTGATCCTATATCCGGTCGAGACCAAAGAGTTACCAAAATGGTGGTGATGATCTCTACGCTGTTTATCTCTTGCTTTATTCCTACCTGCTTCACGTTCGTGGCAATTCTGATCGAGCCCGGGTTGCACATTGAGGGTCCGTACAGAAACACGCTCTTCGTGCTCATAGGTATTGGATTTCTTCTAGAGTCTATTAACTCCTCCACGAACATCTTCATTTATTATCACATGAGCAGCAGATACAGAACCGCCTTTAGACAACTTTTTTATCTGCGAGAGGCGACTTAAAAATGCTTAATAAACGTACAGATCTGGACCTCAGGTGTAGATCTGTGTTTGTTAATGAAAATTTATTCCATTTCAGTCAAAAGAGGCCCGATGACACCTCGAATCTGGTACACACGCTTGCAAACTGACCCAGTCAGATTTATTCAGGTAGGCTACGCGTGTTTGGTCTCCGAAGCTCAAACTGCAGGGAATGAACAGGGTGTGGTTCTTTTGACATGTGTGCGATTCATCGGAAATTCTGTGCAAAAGAAGTTTGAGTCTCTAAGCAAGCAATGCGACTAATGCGAAATATCCAGAATAAAGTGCACTGACCTGTGACTGGTGTTTGCTATACTTTTGTCTTTGCCACAATTTTTAGCATACGTACCGCCGTTGGTTCTTGCCGTTTCTGGATTTGAAAGTATAAAACCGTGTGCTAAAGAAAATATATTAGCATATCTAATGCACCATTTTGCACACTGGCGTGCAATCTTCCATGTCAAATCCAAAGCATGTTGCGCTAGAGGTTCATATCAAGGTGTTTTCAAGGTAACCAGACTTTTAAAAAATAAAAAAAAACATAATCTTAGGCTTCTTGATAAGTTTCCACAAAACATGTCTTTCTGATTAACTCTCTTGCGCAACACACATGAACTGTGGTACTGTTGTTATGTTGAAGTATACTCGCTGGTGCTGAGAGCAAGGTGTTGAGAGTAAAGTCTGAGGTTTCATGCTGATATGCTTGAGTTGGTGTACTTCCCATACGTAAATCAGGGTATTAATTTGAATTGAAATATTTGTAGTTTACCATTATACTCAGGAGTGCTGTGTTATTAGTAGTTGTTATGGTGATATGTATGAACTTGTAAGGTTCATTCTTGCGTATTTCTGATTTTTGCCATGGTGCAGCCTACCAGTAAGTTTGTCGTTATTTTTAGGATGTAACAGAAAAAAAAACAACAACACAAAAACAGGTGTATTACATCTAGCATAGTGGAGAAAGGTGGCCGTATAATTGCGGTGTTTGACTCAAGATTTAAAGGTCATGATGTCGATTCCCAATGACGGTCCTGTTGTAAGTGCCTTTGGAAAGCATTTCATCTACATTTTCTTCAGTGCACCCGTAAGTAAAATGGGTATCTGGCTATAGACAATGAGAGATATTGTCAGAATACTAGAGATCAGCGCCTCCAAATGGCAGCAGAGATGTATACTCCCCAGAGAGTTGAGAAAGTCCTAGACTAATCTGGTCTGCTGAGGTAATAATACTGTGAAGTTGCGTGAGCGGGCATTACCTTGGATAGGAGACTACTAAACGGCATGATTATTATTGCTAAATAAATACTATTATTATTATTATCATTAGTGTTATTATAATTGATATTATCAGTTGTAACTAATCATGCATTATTTGTCTTGCAGTCAGTCGCAATGAGGTTTAGGTCGCTATACTGGGAACTGAGATATCATGCGCTGAAGATGATTCATAAAGTTATCAAATCATACCCATAACTTGATGTGAATAAATAAAAACACAACGCTGACTTAAGCCTTACTTTGACAGGCTGCAAGACATTTTCATAACATGAATGTTGTCAAGCAGTCATACATTAATATCATTAAAATGCCTTTACTATATCGTCATTATTAGTTTATTGCATGAGTGTATATTATATCCTGGACATACTTAAAATTCCATACTTTTGATCGACATCTAGTTACAGCAGGTTTCAATTTGGAGCTGCCACAACTGGACAGATGCAGCAAATCACCTAATTCACCATCACCTGGCAGCCGAGAGCTTGCGCATTGATGATAATACTTTCACTTTGCATTTTAAACGCTACTAACCTTGCACTGAACACCGATGCACGAATGAAATTCTCACGAAGGTAAAAGATCCCATGGTTCATGCGCAAACTCTCAGGTGCGTATTAGTTCTTCGCTTTATTGTAAAAGAGGCCAGCCTGCCTCTGGACAATTCTCAGCTCGAAATAAATATTTGCCCAGAGTTTGAATAATCAATCCCCTTTCTGTGCGTATGGGGGCTACACATAAACTACTTGTAATGTGTGATCGTTAGAATAGTTGTCTTTAATAATAAATACGTAACGTCCTTCTGTCTTTTGTCCTTTAGTTCGTGGATTCACTGTCATCTGTATTAACTTTACTGCATAGGCTCATAATCTGTCCACTCGTTGGTTGATTTTTCAGTTAGTGCTAAGATAAATTACAATAATGACCGTCCTTTGAAAACAGCCACTATCGATAATAGCCTCACATGACATCAGCTCTTGGGGAGGGGGGCATAGAACAAACAAAGCTGCAGCTGAAAGAAGTTCCAGATTTTTCACGTCTTCATGAAAAAGAATCATTCTGTCATCCCAACGAACTGTGTGACTAGGCAGACTACGACTTAACAGAATCGGTTGTATTACCAACTGATAGGAAAATTAACAATATTTTTAGACCTTTAGAGTCATAAGCACAATGCTGTTTAACTGTTCATATTGGTAGTAACCACGGGAGACCCCCAAAACATTAGTGCTGTTTTCCGTTGCCACTGGCAGCGTGCACGATTAGACAACATGTGTGCAGGTATAAAGATGCCAATGTTTATTTCACGGTTGGCTATACAATGTTTTACAGCTCTCATTAATTTATCCAGGGGTCTTATGCCAAAATACGTTCCAAACACTCAGTAAACAGGGTAACCTTACCCACCTAGCAACAACCACACAGTTTATACTTCAGTGGCTAAACCCCACCAATTCTGAGTCTACAAATGTATTTGTATCTGGGCCTTTGAAATTCAAATCCAGCCCCTTTCCTCCATCCCCATGGCCAGTTTTCTGATTTTATAGGGACAATTTAAAATTGCATATTTTTATGCCAGGTGCTTTTGGCATCTTCATACCTACATACGGCCTTTCACCTTGGACCAGGGCGTCAGGTTAAAACGAGAAACCATTCTCTTGCACTATGGCTCTGTTTGAAACAATATAAATGAACATAATGTAGGATGTAAGCTTAGTGACGCTATTGAAATTCTTAACCACGACAACAATTATAGAATTATAGAACAAAAGGTTTGTGACACCTATTAGAGGGGCAAATCACTCATAAAAAAAAAAATTATAAAATCTCCCTTTTCGGGGAGCCCTGCCAGCCAGTATCAGGGTGTAGAAATGTGTAAAATGACCTGTGATCTAAATAAAAAATCCAATTTTAAAGTTTCAGGTACAATTTGAGCCTTCTAGATAAAAAAAAAAGTGTGTATGTCTATGTATTCGCACGCGGTCAAAACCAGCCAAGTAAAAACTTGGGGACCAGATCAGAATTCGAGGTGACCTTTTTCGAAAGAATTTGTGAAAAATTTTGGGCCTTGACTCCCCTTTTTCTTCCCGTTAAAATATCGGGCAAAAGAAGTACTTTAACCTCCATGGAAGAAATTTCCCGAAATCACCGTGCTATATGTAGAATAACACAAACTGTTAATAGGGCCAGAAGAAGAAGAAAAAAAAAAAAGAGAATAGGTGGCAAAGACCAAAAGAATGATTGTGGACAAGGGAAATAATATTCATTAAAGTTATTTTCCTAACTATTTGAGTTCGATTACGTCCCTTGAACGTGCTTTTTTTCTCCCTTTGAAGACAAATTGTTTCAGGGTTCCAAGAGTCTTCAAGAGTCTTCAAAGCAAACCCCTAAATTGTCGGAAATACTCTTATGAGCTCAAAACAAAATGGAAAAAAAGAAAGAAAGAAAGAAAGAAAGGAAGAAAAAAAGAAAGAAAGAAAGAATGAAAAAGAAAGAAAGAAAGACAGAAAGAAAGAAAGGAAGAAAGAAAGAAAGAATGAAAGAAAGAAAGAAAGAAAGAAAAGGCAACCTTGATAGTTCTATGCCCTCCAAAGACAACTAAAGCATGAACAGATAGTCAAGAAAGCAGCTTTTAATAGGAGCGCGACAGTAGGCCGTAATAAATGGAAAATACACGATGACATTATCATATATAAAAAAAAAATAGCCTCGATTTTGTATGTGGCATAGCGCCGTTACCGCTGCTCGAATTGACTTGAACTTTCTGTGTGCTTTTGTTTTACACTCAACACATTACAAGAGTGCGTTTCGTTACTCCAGTCGATCGCTAAGTATTTTATTAACTTTCGTTTGTGTAGATACCGCACCGTCACACTTTTTAAGCGTGAAGTCATCGCTTTTTTGTGTTAGGGCCCGGAAACGAAACAAAAGAATATTCATAGGCGGGAATCACAGCTGCTGTAATGCTTCGGGTAAAGGGGTGGGTGGAAGGTGGGGGGAGGGGGGGGACGTGATTGTTCACTGACCCTTCACATCCCTCTCTCCCCCTCCCCCTTCCCGGCAGCACCGAGATACTTCAGCTAGTATAGTAAAATGGAACGAAAATGCTATGGGTGTTTCAGGCTAAAGATATCATGCAATTTGTATCTCTCACCATATTCCATCTTCGCATTTTCCTCATAATTTTATTCTCATATTAATATCACTATCATATTTTGTTTAGGTTGTTGAGGTAAAAAGCCCATTCTCAAAACTTTACCACATCGTCTTGAGGTAGGCTATTTGTTTAGGCAACACATTTAGTCCCAGTCAAAAATTACCACCCCTCCCAAATATCACGTGACTTTCTCTCCTACCACCATCACCGTCACGAAAAAAAAAAGCCATCACCACCGCCATCATCAACGCCACCACCAATATGATCACCATTTGCACCATCATTGTTATGAGGTCCCCCTCGTCCTAACTACTTCATACATACATAAAAGACAAAAGAGGATCATTCAATACATTTCTAGTTTAATCTAAAGCCCGACAGGCTATCAACAAAGAAGAATACAAGCTTACAATAATAATTAAAGGTATATGCAATAATCCATCATTTAGGTAATAATTAGTCTCACAATAATTGCGTCCTAAAATTCCCACTGGGGTAAAGGCTCCACAGTAAGTATCTCCTATGAGGTCCTATGAGGTCCCTATAACATCACCTCACTCATCCTAATCTCACTTCATTCACCCATGCAATAAGCAGTGTCAAGGTTTCAGGAAACCTAAGTAGATAGTACTAATATGTTCGGTAGAGCTTCGATCTAGTGATGGGGCCGCACCTGGGTATGCTATCCCTGGCTAAGTGCGGGTCGAGATTCCTGACTCTCCCCCTCCTGTATTCTCACCGACGACTGTCACTGACATAGCATGGGGTCACGACTAGGCTGGCATTGACATGGATTCCAGTCCAGGCTGGCACTGACACCGTAAGGCTACAAGTCGGGTCTCGTGTCTGCCGACACGGAGCTCCTCATCTTGGGACCCTTTAGTAATAAACGATATTTAAGTAATTTCTTGCTAAAATAGGGTAATCTCCATCTGCTGAAATAGGGAGTTGATTATTTATGACATTTATACCCTGGCTGTCATGCCTCCAATGCTGTCTTTATTTCTACCCTCCTATTATTCTTATCGTGCACTCCCAGCTACTTATAAAGTACAAATAATACCTTCTTCCCGACATTCCCATCATAGTACAATACGCTAACACTGCAA
>JAWQUT010000989.1:77005-95563 GCA_033807755.1 Ellobium chinense
CGTTATTGCAGCATTCCTGTATATGCCTATCTGGAATAGTTTCAGCTACTACTGGTGTTTTGTAGCAAGCAGTCGACCCCAGACAGCAGTGAAATAATATGACAGTGCAATTCTGTCCCTTTCCTCTCCCTATCTTTCTGCAAACCCTGGTGGCAATCACACCGATCAGGAACCACAACTGACTGAACAACACTCAGATTGACAATAGCATAACACGGGTTTTATTGACACATTTTGTTTGTATAAACTGGCTGACTTAAAGAAATTATACTGAGATATGAGAACTGTATCATGACCAGGGAGATGTTGATGAAGGTAATGGACACCGGCATCACAGTATTCTTGTACATTCGAGCAAAATGTACATTATTGTTTAGAAATTAGTCGCTTAAAGTGTTGGTATGGATACTAGTCTCCTAGAGCTGAGTTGAATTAAGCGTTGGAACAGATACTAGCGGAGATATAGACAGCCTATTTTCCTTCGTTGCGTCTCTGAAATATCCTCCTACTCCTCCTCCTCCCTCCCCTCCAACCCGCCTCGCTGCTAGAGGCACACTACCAAGATGACTGGGTGAACAAAGTAATGGGAAAATAGATGTAAGGATAAAAGATGGAGAAAAGGACGGGGGCAGTGAAAAAAAGTCTCCAATATTTTTTTTTCAAAATGAGCACAGCAAACAACGACGGCATTTAAAGTTACGACCTCAATGAACCAGGGCGGATTCTGAATAAAAAATAAAAGCCAGAGCGGAGGAGAGAGAGGGTCCATACATTACTGATAGAGATCAAATAATATGAATACATCATGTATATTTTTTTCTAAACTTCCCCATTCTTGTAATAAACAATATGAATATATCCTGTATTTTTTTATCTAAACTTTCCCCAATCTTCTAATAAATGGTATGAATATGTCTTGTATTTTTTTAAAATGAACTTTCCCCATTCTTCTAGTTATCTCTTTACCTTCGGAGTAAATCTACTTGGTATGTGACATACACTGAGTGATAATGTTTCACAGGTTCTTAGTCATTCTCACTTGGTCATTACAAACTGTTACTATTAAGGACTTTTTCCCCTGAGTATCAGATAAAAAAGAATTATGCAGTTCTATACCTCACAGTATCAAGAGTTTCCACTATCCTGTCCCCATTCATAATATGTATACATGTCTATGATATGTAAAATGATGCGGGGTAAACAGTTTCTCAAAAAATAAAAAAAGACACCTTAAGATTGCAGGAACCTAATAGGTAAAAAAAAATGGACTATCAGAGTCAAAAGTAGCAGAGTAGAAATAATCCTATAACATGAGACCACACCGCAGAAATCGTGAAATTTAGTCTTGAATTTGTGACAAAAAAATTGTTGCAAGCAGTGTTTTCCAATAACTTCATTGGATTTCATCTGTGATCTGCAAATGAAAGCCAGATTTTTTATCCCTTTTCATCTAAATTAAAAATTGTGAAAAATCCAAATGAAGGACTTCTTCTGTAAACGATATGTAATTTGAACACAGTGGTGGCACCAGACCTGCGGCTAGCGTTGGCCATCTCGAAATGTTCCTGTGGTTCGAGGATAATGTTTAATTAAATGGCTCAAAGCTGCAACCTCAAGGGTGAGATATGTAGTGATGATTATAGTTCTTACAGCATCAGTGATACTGTTATTGGGCGAGGGGAGACAGGTTAATGACTCCTCGCTGACCTTTCCAATCCACCACTGCGAACTTAGGGCTGGGGTGTTTAGTGTCACTGTTACGCACAGGCGTCTTGTGTCGACTTCAGTTTAGAATTTCAGATTCCACCACCTCCAACTCAATTAAGTCCATTGTCGTATCTGGGAGTTCTCTACAGTGAGGAGATTTTCATCATAGTCTTGATCGATGCATCTGGAGTGACCGCTACTATATTGGGGTGAGGAGGGGGAGCGTAACCTGGATGTTTCATCCCCTCCTCTCTCGCATTAGAATGTTCTGGGAATATGAGTGACAGTGCGCTGAGACCAGAGGAAATAGAAATGTTTAACTGTAATTCTCACTAAACATTCGTAACCGAAACATAATAGTCTCCAGGGAAACCTGTTTGGAATGCAATTTTAATGTGAATTTTAGTTGATGAAAGTATCATGTGTTTAGAATATGATATAGTTACCTAGTGAAATGATATGTTAATTTTTTTTATGATATATAATTGCGTGCCTTTAGTACAGCTGTCCCTGTATATTGGACATCCCTCCATTCACACTTTAAAACCCTACTCTCTCTTTTTCTCTATCTCTCTCTGTCTCTGTCTCTATGGCTCTCTCTCTCTCTCTCTCTCTCTCTCTCTCTCTCTCTCTCTCTCACACACACACACACACACACACACACACACACACACACACACACACACACACACTTATTAACGTGCTTATGCTTTTCTATGAAAACACATCAACTGCCTTTTCAACGAAATCATTTATGACTGCCTAAGAGACTACTGAACAGTAACTGGACATCTTGTCATTTTCAAGAGTAGAAACGCAAGCCTAACTTCAACATAGTCACATGGTTGGTAGCCAGGATTGAGCAAGTTCACCAAAACAGTCAGTACAGAACAAGTCCAGTTCTAAAGGCCTAGGATCAAATCTCGCTCGGTTCTGTGCCAGCTGAAAGATTTTCAGACCAGATCAGTTCCTCTTGATTTTTGAAATTAGTAGCTGATTTCTCGAGGAAGATGTGAACGCAACTGAAATGTCAAGATCCAAAATAGCTACAGTTCAGGTCCAGATCAGTTCGTTCAATATAACTTGTAAGCTCGGATCAAGTTTACGAGAACTGAACTGTGTTCATATAATCTCAGTTCTGCTCAGCCTTATTCGTAGCATCTCTGGAATCCCTTGCTTGTCTTCTAATCTTACGTTTCAAGTCATGCTTCGTGAAGCTGTTATGAAGACGATGACACGTTCTGCTCAGCTGTCTCCTTCAGGATTTGATTATAGATGTCATCTGTGAAGATCAGAATCAGATGAAGCCCCACCTCTCCATCCATATTTACATTTTCTTCTTTAACACAGTCAGGATCATACAAAAACTTCATGAGGTAATTGGTACATATTTATTTTTTTTCCTTCTTTGGACACTATAATGAAATATTTAGTTCTACAAATTCTGCTGTGATATTGGATCTTTTGTTTCTCATAGAGATTGAAATGCTTCCACTGCCCTAGCTTTTGATGGGACGAAAAAAGGTCAGCAAAGCCAAAAATGTGTCATAATTCTCTTTCAAACACGGCCATCTTTGCTTCTGACTTGGTCCCCATTGTTTTACTAGGCTGATTTAGACCGGGTACATAAATATAGGCCTAACACATTTTATTTTTATAAGGATAAATGTGTACTTGGCACTTTTAAATCAGATGCCTTATCGAGATCATATGTCTTTTTACATATTTCCTACACTGACATAGGCTGGAAAGGCCCCCCAAAAAGGAGGATTTTATATATCAGCGGATTTATAGGTTGGATACAATCGGGGCTCTGTCCTATTTATACGTGCCAGAAACCTGGAGCGTCTCCGTGTGAGGCTTCTAAGTAATGTCACTGTCCAAGGATTACATGTAAAATAATTTAAGATAATAATGTGTGAGTACAATTGTACAGAACAGGCAGGTTATGAGATCTGTTTCTTAGAACGCTATTTCTCTCTTTACGCTTTCTCGGAACTGACTGATCAAGGTCTTGTTGAATACATGAGAGACAAAGATGCCCAATAACGAGAACTTGTGACTAAAACCATTTGTACAATGTAAAAGTACAATGTGACTAGTTGAAATCCAAACAGGGTATGCTGACAAAGGGGACAATATATACATCCAAATTTATGATATATGATTATAGTGATGATTATAATGAATACAATGTAAATCATTGTCATCGGAAATTTTGGTCGATGGGTAAACAGGGAAAGTTTACGTAGAGGTTCATAATACTCTCATACCACTGTTTAAATGGCGACTAGCTATTCGTGCTTGTCTTGTGCAAACCACTTCGTTTTTGCTTCCACATGAGAAACTTCAGCAGAGAAGTCTTTTTGCTCGTTCTAAAATATGTTCCAAGAGCAAGGAATGTTTAGTAGAACCTGACTGTCACACGCCAACTGGTTGTTTCAGTGGTATGGTTTGCATGAAGACACCTCAATATAATCAGCTCACAAATTTATGTCAGTTTCAGATCATAATAGGGTTTATCTGACTGTAAATGTCCCAAACACAAACACGTATGTGATGAAAGTGGCTATAAAAAAAATACAAGTTCAAGATTGATCTTCTCCTCAGCTGTTTTAAATTTGTCACGATTTCGCTGGTCAGCAATCACTGAAGTAATAACAGTATAACCACAGTGTAACTGACATCATAGCATTATCATAGAGTTGCTCGACAAATAAATATGCCACTGAGATTTTAAACACCAAAGCAATTCACATCACCAAGAGAGTAGAAGAGATTATGTCCGCCTAGGTTTTTATCCCTTCAGAAGAAAAAACCTTAAACGTAAACTGCGATATGATTATTAGGAAAGCAAACTTTCTCTCATCATCACATAAATTCCAGTAACCCACTGCACCTACAATAACGAGATTGTATGTCAGCTCCATGTTTGTGAATATCAAGATAGATTACATGGAAAGTTGAGACGCTGTGTTTTGTTGTTGTTTTTTTTCGCTAATCATATTGTCAGCTCTTCCTGCATGACGATACTCTAGTCGATGACCTTCAGAAAATTTGTGAACAAACACTTTTTTCGTGGCAATGCTTTTTTTCAAATAATTTCACCTTAAGTAGCTGAGTAAGTTTGGTTCAAATAAAGTTATTGACGCATCGGCACTCATGGAGAGGATGAGTGCTCAACGCTAATAGGCCTATTTCAAAAAAATACTTACACATTCCCCGGAAAGATCGAAAGTTATAATAATTATCCTTCTGAATCTGAAATTAAAAATCAGAAATGATAACCCCATGGGTGTCTTTTCATTGATTAAAAACAAAAACTGTAATAGTTACAGGCTACTGTGGCGTGATGACCTAAAAACAGACCAGCATTTTCATCTATTATTTTTTGTCATATTAATGATATCACAACTCGTTAAATATGTTTTTTAGCGTCCAAGAGGGGACATGTTTGTTAGTGTCATACCATCCTAATGAGATATTAGAGCTGCCACTACTCCACTTGCTTAGAGAAAATTAGATAGTTTCCTTTTGACTGAGGCCTTTTTGGCATGTTGACAGTGTGTCATTTTTCTTGTGTTGAAAACAGTGTGCCAGATACATAATATTATTATTATCTTTCCTTTGTTTTTCCCTTCATTACATTTTATACATAAGTGCATACTGTGCTCCAACTTTTAAGATCAAAACTCCGCTGTTCCCGTTTCTGACCTATAATGCAATGTCTATAATTTTTAATGAATGGGATATAATTAAAAAAAACAACAAAAAAAATGATGGCACATTTTTCACAGGCATTGTTAGAGATTAAGCTGTAAACTACCGCAGTATATTGCACTCGTTAAGATAATGATATATATTTATATAGAGTTTGGCTTCATAGTTGATTTATTCCTTTGCTGACATATGACTTATGACTGCCGTTTGAACAAATCAATTCAATTGCTATTTTGCTGCGACTGACATAACCGCCACGGCCATATTTGTTCTAGATTCAGAATGGCAAAAAACACTTGAACTTAATCGCTATGTTTTTATTACATTATTGCTAAAAAATCATATGTGACATAGCCACCATGGCCATATTTGTTGTACATCTACGATGGCAAATAACGACTTTAACTTAATAACTATGTTTATACTTCATTATTGATAAAAAAGCATAATACGGCAAAGAGGCAACTAAAGTAGTCTGCTTATAAATAAATCAAATTTCTTCTTTTTTTTCTATAAAAACATAATATTGTGATAAAAAAACAATGTTTTGCCAGTTTCGAAGTGCGATGTTGTTGTTTTTTTTTCATGGCATTTTTGTTTGCTTATAATTTTTATGAATACGTTTATATTTTTAAAAAGATATTTGAAATCTGAAGTAGGTGACAATGAACATGATGTCTGAAGATCCCTCATATGCAACTTCTCTGTCAGGGAATATTACGGTTTCTGCACCTATTCTTTCCTCACTCAGTGTTTTGGTTACCGAAGAAAAACGTCGCGTTTTCCAATGGGTAATGTACGGTGGAGTGTTGGCGATGATCAACATTTTTGGCATTGCGGCCAACATCATTAACATCATCTGTTTCACCAAGCAAGGACTGAAAGACCCGGTCAACGTCAGTTTATTAGGTATTTTCCTAGGTCTAATAGCTGACACCAAAAATGTATTGTAAACAATCAAAATGAGGCCTATCTCGCTAGACTAGGAAATGAGATACTGTATCAGGCCCTAAAGATGATAGGGCAATCGAGAGTCAAACCATCTCTCTACTCCAAAGCAATTTTATGGGCAAATGGTCGGTAACTGTGGGAAAAATCAGAGTTTTCGTAAAGCATATCAGACTTATAATATCAAATTTTAAAATTGTTCTTCAGTCGCAAGTTTATTCTACTTTTTTTCATTGTATAGAGTTAAGAAACAATCCAATGTGTATCAACAATTTACGGCACCTTTTCAAAATTAAAACCAATGCTTTCTTCTTCAGGCATACAATAACTACATCGTTTGTAGTATTTATCGTTATCGTTTCGTGTTCTCATAACTTTTACTTATAATCATTCTCTTTCAGTTGTTATTCTGCCTCGAAATATAGTTGTTTGAAGTGGCAGGATCACCCCATCCAAAGGAAAATAATCTGAGAAAATATCGAGTGAAGAACACTTTCCTATTAGGTAAATAAGTCATCTATGCCTCACAAAAATCAAATTTATCCACAGTTCATGACCATTTGTCCTTAAAATCATGTTCCTGTGCATACCCATAATTTTACTTTCAAATTCCGCAACAAACAAAATTTTGATACCGGATGGTTCTATTCACCTTAAGAGCCTGATGTATAGAATTGTTGTTCCTAATTGAGTAACATGGTTTTAAAGATTTCCCTTTCAGTTTATACAGCGCTAAGGCCGACGCATTAAATAGTAATCCACATGGTAGCTCAAATGCAATTTTTGACATTACTTTGTCCAAATGTTTGTATTATTAAGTCAAAGTGACAGTTCCTGGTTTAGATCATACATCTGATTTTGACTATCTGAAAAACATATCTCAATAGACAAGGGCTGTGTAGCTCACTCATAATCATAATCATCCCTTTACATGACGCCAAAATCTACTTAGAGGCGTGCTCTAGGTCACTTTACATGAAAATGAATTTTGAAAATGCACACACACCCATCAAATCCATCCAGTATAAAATATCACCACGCATAGTATAAGTGTGGACCACACGTACACTCTATTAACAGTGTTTTAAGCCTGTTTATAAACTGATCGATGTTTTCATTCTCTATAGAATATTTACTTAGATTGTTGCACAGTTTTAAGGGCACAGATTGAAAAGGCCCTTTCACCTATTGCTATTCCAGTCTCGGATATAAGAAGTTGTTTGGCACTTGAAGATCTCAATGAGTGTGGCTGAACATATTTGCTTAGTATTTCACAAATTTTAATGTACATCTTTCATTCAGGCATTTATATGTAATACCAACAAAAAAAAATTAGATACTCAAAATATACATAACTGCATTGTATAGTATGGTGGGGAGTAGTAGATCTACTGCTTCAAATGCTTTGATATTGTTCAAAATCATATACATTTTATTCTAGATGACTGTCGCTCAAAATAATATTTCAAACAGGTCTTGCAGTTTCAGATCTAGGAAGTCTAGTGACGTTGCTAGGAACATGCATCTCTCTCCTCCCTGCTTTCCAAGATGCTGATCTGCCGTTCGACTCAGTGGAACTTCTCTACCTGATAACATCTTGGCCACATATAATGTTTACTCGTGCGACAAGTTGGTTGACTGCTCTGATCACAATGGAGAGATGTCTATGTATTACAATGCCATTAAAGGTTTGATGTACTAATGCTATATACATCTTTCTTTACTCTTGTGTTATATGTATATTTTCCCAGAAAATAATTCAGAACAGGCTTAAATCGGGGACAAAGTTTGAGGTTGCCTTGCAAATAGTAATACTTATGAATAAATCTAACTTATGAATAAGTAGACTAGACGTCTATACCTCATAACTCCCGAATAAATAAATATAATAAATTGAATAGACTACGCCAACAAGGAAATGTGTGAAAAAATCTCTAACCTTTCACTCCATTTCCCCTTCCCTAAGTCTGCAGCGAGTCTCAACGCATAATATTATATAATCACGTATCTTATACTGTACATAGTTGTAGTTGTAAAAAGCCTGCCCCCCCCCCACCNCCCCGCTCCCCCTTTGTTTGATGTATTTGCTATCATAGTTTTAAACTAAAACTGTTCTACCAGATAGGGAAGGCTTTCAAACTGATTTTAAATCCAGTCACTTTGGATAATTTTGACGAACATGTGATAGAATGGCTTATGTCATGTGACCGATTTTCACGGGATTGGTCTTAATATTTTCTTTGAATTCACTGCATATGGGTTAAAATTTTCATAATGTTAGTTTCCAGTGGAGATATAACCAGTCTGTCTGAAATTTTTAAAAAAGGAATTACATCAATACAGTACCCTGATTAATATACCTTCGCTAAAACTTTAACAGTGTTTTGTTTTCTTTTTGTTCTCAAACCTTTTATGTCACTTCCTGTCTTTGAAAGACCACATCTTTACTACTAATCATGTTAGAGCAACAGTTTTATTCACCAAAAGAAATATCTTTAGCCAACCAATGAAATTTGCCTCATTTTGTTGGGTTTCTGCTGATATAAATATAGATACTTTACTTTCATATTTTTTTCAGGTAAAAAGAGTCTTCACTTCAAAACGAGTCACACTCATCATTATCTTCGTCTTCATCATTATGATCGCCGCAGTATCCCCAATATACTACGCTAATCGATATGCCTGGATATTCTCTTCAGAGAGAAACATGACCATATTTGGAATTGTCCACACAAAAGACCGAGCCATTGTAGAGAATATCAGCAACGGTATTAATAACATGTTTATTCCTTTTAGCGCATATTTTACAGTTATTATATGTACCGTAATATTGGTTGTGAAACTCCGTGAAAAAGCCAAATGGCGTCTGACATGTACAGCATCAAAAGAAGCGGAGATTATTTCAGAACGGGATCAGAGAGTGGCCAAAATGGTGGTCATGATATCTTTTCTCTTCGTGACTTGCTTCATTCCTTTATGTGTGATGTTTATTGCCATGACAGCGGAGCCGAGACTGCACATAGACGGCCAGTACAAAAATGCCTTCTACATGTTAGCAGGCTGCTGCGTGATGTTTGAAGCTGGGAATTCAGCCACGAATATATTCATTTATTATCACATGAGTACAAAGTACAGGTCTAAATTTCGAGAGATTTTTGGGAGGATGGGCAACAAATGATTCGGTGTGCACTTATTGACGATCCCAGAGATCGCCCCTCGCTTGAAGGTGAAGGGATGATTATGGTTACAGAATCCGATTTACCTCGTTAAGCCAATAAACTGTCTTCTCTCTTGTCATTTATAAGAAATTCTACATTCTCGAAGCCTGCTTTATTAGTTTGCAGAATTCAATGAGCATATCAAAAATTATGTTTACAATATAGGTATTTCATTTTGTTTCGAGTTACGAACCGACACATCAGAAGGCGTAAACAAGTTAACTAGTTTTCTTAGCAACAAGTGCTCCGCACAGAAGGCCAAACCGGTACCGAAATGAATGACCCAAACTTCAGATTACGTTTACAAAATCAGGAGAGAATACGAACTTATTCGCTGGCAGATTCTCAAATCTAAGGCCCATCTTCCATAATCTGTACAAAGGACAGAGTTTTACATGTCTTCCTAAGGCATTTAATCAAACCCTAATTTTATCCAAAAGGGAGTCTGTAATCACCAAGCTAATGGTCCTGTACTGTTATAGTTTGGACATAATATGATTAGAAAAGAAAACACAAAATTGTAAAACAAAACATCTTGTGTGGGACACTGCAGAACTAACAAAATGAGGCCTCCTGAGCTCTTGAAAGGCCTAGGCTAGTAAACACTCACTTTATGATGAGAAGCTAGTCCAGGAGAGGAAGGCATGGCATAAAACAAAACTATCGGAATGACGTGTGACGTTACATAGCTTTGAGGCTTCGTCTTCAAGCGAGTCACTCTCGTCAGTATCAGTGTCTTCATTGTTATGATCGTCGCAGTACTCCTAATCGACAGCACTAGAGGTGTGTCGTCCATCAGCACTAATGCGACGTTTGCCAGCATTAATTTGACGTTCGCCAGCACTAATATAATGTTTGTAAGCACTAGCATGATGTTTGGCAGCATTGAGGTAATGTTTGACAGCCTGAGTTGGGTAGCATTTGAAGGATTTAAGACGAAGAAGAACTGGGTAATTAGCTCTTCCTAAGGATTATTTAGGCCTACACAACAGAAATAGAAGGAGAAATACGTGGACATGTTTTCTGTCTGCTTCGGATGTTGAATTATGTAGATGAGGAAATTCACCTGAGTCGATTAAGTACTAAGCGCACACAAATCTTATTTTTTTTAATTGGTCGACTAAATTTCCTTGTTGTTTCTTTTCAGCCAATAATTTTCTCATTAGTCGGTGCTTAAAGCGCGGAATGAACCGTTCTGATATTATTTTAATGAAACATACTTTTTTTTCATTCTTTGGGGTAAGGAGAGGATGGCATTCAAAAACATGTAAAGACCATGATGGAAATGTTTTTCAGCATTAATTTGTCCGCTACTGAATTGTCCGAAGCCGCCTTTAGGTAATTTTTCAAGGGTCTGTAAAATCCTTATTTTACAAAGACTCTGTGGGATAGTGCCCTTTTTTCAAGTTGCCTCTTTTCGTGGTGCGTTTGGTCTGGAAGGTCCTACTGATCAGTCTCATTGTCAAGATAGGGACAGGATGACATGCTGGCGCAGAGAACATTTCTGTCTAAGCCCAGCTTAATATCATCCTCGACAATTGTGAGTAGGTCCAGTTGTCGCACCTGGTATAATACAGTAGTATCGAATGAGTTAATAACAGATTCGAAATTTTCACTATGGAGAGCAAGGCAGTCATCACAGGAAATGTCCCCTACGCACAAAAAAGTTCTCATAATTTAAGGAGGCTGTCGGGTCAGACCTAAATCTTGACCTCAGTTTCTTCGCTATTTTTTAAAAAATCCTATGACGGTCACAGATCCTCTACAACAGCGCAATCACACAAACTAAATCAATGTATATAGGAGGAACAACCACTCACCTACACAATCATTCAACCAAGCAACCAAGTAAGCAAGCAACCAACAAACCAACCAATCAACCAACCAACCAACCAAACAACCAATAACATCAATAAACAATAGATTATTTAACCCGGAAGTGAAATCCATCCAAATAAATAGTTTGGTAAATATATAAAAACGACAGTATCCACCATGCCTGACAATGTTCACGCTAGGGGGAAGGGGGGGGGAGGGTTATGGAGGAAACACTTTTAAAAATTGCTTGTTCACAAGGAAACATCTAATGCTCTCATGAGGACAGAATTTGCATCCAGCCATGTTTTCCCAGGACCCCCTCCCACCTCCTTCCCCCCAAATATTTTGCCTCTGAGAAACAGTGTATTCCTATTCTTTATTATATTAAGGGTTTTCACGAATTCAGGAAAAAACTGGAGTTACATGTCTGCAAAACAAGGTAATCCAGAATATTGTGGCACAGCATGTTAACCGATAAACGGACGGGGGAGAGGAAGGAGAGAAGACCCTTAAGATTACAAACGAATATGGCTTTATATTGCTACGTGTTGTCGACTGCTATCACTTAGGCCTTAATTTTCGTTGGCTATTCCCTCTGACTAGTATTAGATATATGCATCTGAGTTAACAAAATAAAGTACGTTTAACAGCTCATGGCGAGTAAAGTTTGTTTTTTTTTTCTTCTGTTTTTCTTCGTTTGATCTAAACCCATGAAAACCCAGTTGGGGCCTCAGGCTATTTCCAGAGAACAAAGATTAGCTCATTGATCACACACACACACACACACACACACACACACACACACACAAACACACACACACACACACACACACACGCACGTACGCCCACACGCGCACACACACATACACACACACAAATACACACACATAAACACACATTCAGGTAGCATGCATAACAATAGGATAATGCTCAAATTGTAATTCTAACCACAACCACCATCTTCTTAACGTAAGACTTCCGCAGATCAGTTGCTCTAAGACCAGATCTAAGCTTTTACCTACAAGACACACATCTCGAAATTATACAGTCATGACATAACAGGTTTTAAGCAAACAGGTGAATGAAAACAACGAGTCGGTATCTTGAATTACTGGCAGAGTAATATAATATAACACTCCCAGAATGTCTCCGAGTAGATTTTATAATCACTGACATCACCGTTTGTTGTTACGAGGTCCATCATTTATAATAATTAATAGATAAATAGATCAGAAAAAAAAAAACAACACGCTGATGCACAGGTGAGATGGCGCACATCGGTGGCTGACTGATTGCCAGGCTTTCCATTGGTTGATGCCGGAATTATTATGTGCTTCTCCACGTGAGGTTTACTGTATACAGTTGCTTTGGCATCCAAGGAATGTTTAGCCAATGGCTGGAAACAACATCCAGGTACGAAGATGTCAATCTTATTTCAACTATTGGCTATATAAGCTTAAACCCCTCATTAACTTATCAAGATGTCTCCAGCCAAAATCAGTGTCCATAAAAAATTTTGTCTACCTCTTCTCTCAAATTTAACAAATAAAAAAATGTTCCAAGACCAATCTGATCTTGAGAACTAAGGCAACGAATGAAATCACCTAATATTTTAGGTCTTTTTACTGAGTAAACAGAATAACCGGTCCCATTTAACAACATAATACAGTTTACACTTGAGTGGCAAAACCCCACCTGTATCTATTCTGAGTCTACAAATGTATGCGCATCTATTTAATCCTTTGAATTCAAATCTAACCCTTTTCCCCATACCCATGGCCAATTTTCTGTTTTTTGAGGGATTATTTAACATTGCTCAGGTGCCAGGTATCAATAATATCTTTCTACCTCCAGATGGTCACCAACAATTAGTGTTGATCTCGGTCGTTCTCAGAAGACCTTGTGTGCTTCCATACAGAATCCCAGTTGCCATGCTGCCCATTTTAGTGGATGAGGACTCTCTATGGTGTGATACAAACTATGTAGAAACGAACTTGTTCGGCCATATTTGATAGTTTCTCTTAAATTTTGAAATAAACTTATATAATATATAATATTGTGTATGTATGATGTATGTATGTATGTATGTATGTTTACATCTGGTTTGAAAAAGCTCCACCTCAATAATTCAGAATGCAAATTCCTAGCCAAAATTTGCAGCATAAGTGCCATAATTGGTTCCAACCGTATATGGCGACAGCGATGTAAACTCTATAATAGACAGATTTAATAATGTCCACCAACTTATGTAATTTCCACTTATAAATGTTAAACTATGGTTATAGCACCAGTCCTAATTATTGTCCATTCATCTTGTAAGTAAGACGAGATATCACCAGTTATTTTCGGTCATTGTGTAACAGGTTAAATGTCTGCAATGTCATTCTATAATTTCCTGCAAAGGTATAGTGTGTGGAATATTGTACCTGAACTAAATGGAAATAAAGAATATTATATCTATCTATCTATCTATCTATCTATGTATAATTAGTCAAATCATCCGCAGATTTGCGGCTTAATCGTGCGACCAAACTACATCTACAACATTAACACCGCTGCTCTTTTTGTAATTATTGTGCTCACACACGTAATTGTGTGTAAACAAAACGGTTAAGCTGAAAAAAAAACCGCAAACATGTTTTTCTCAATGCCAGCCTCTCTAAAAACCCGCCATGGTTAATGAATGGCTGCAGACACCAAAATAGTAGTGATGTCATGAGCATAGTCAAAGCACCCTCAAATTTGCGGCGTTATTGTGCGAATGAAACGTCATTGTGTGTAAACATATCGGTTAAGCTGAAAATACACACCTTCACTTCACACACCCACTCTCTTAAATATTTCTACATCGAACTTCAAGAAAGCCTCGATAACCGACTTCAACCATCTTGACATTTCCAGAAACTTTGCGACGGGCCGAGGTATGGTATTTTCAGTGACTAAGATAATATACTATCTAAAACACGCCAGTTATTACTACTAAGGTAAAATTTAATAAAATTTAATAAACAAGCCTCTCTGCTTACAAGAGTACAGAGAGGAAAAAACAACAACAACAACAACACTCACCCGAGATCTGGATGACTGCCGCCATGGCGAGTAAGCACTCAGTAAACAATAGTGAGCACCAGAGGGGTAAGAAAAAAAGGGGGTGGAGGAGGAGTGGAAAGACTAACACGTGATCTGGCGTAAACAGAAACTATAAAAGACCGTCAGAAGCCACCTTTTATAAAAGGTACACTGCCTTTGTATGCTTTGCACTAAGCTATGGGAGCGCTAAATCTTTGAGACAGTGTATAGACTCTCAGATTATCGGCAAGGAAAACTAGCTAACATTGTCAGGACCGCATTGCCACGCTTTAAAAAAAGGGCTCATTGTTGAAATAGGGCGTATGATGATGACTAAACGTTTAGAAAACATTAAAGATTAAGTAAATTGTATTAGAGAACTATAGATAACATATTGGTAATCTCAGATTCATAGATCACACGGACATTACGACTCTGGTCTCCATTCTATTTTATCATCATGTGACCGAAGATTATTAAGAAAAACTTCTCCATCGTTGCTTCTGTCTACTCCTCTTGTTGCAAGACATTGTAATTATCAAACCATCATAATCAGCAACGCAGGGATTAGGTCTAGATCTACTACAGCATTATCAGACTGTATGCCAAACCAGGGATGAAGGTTTAAAACATATTTGAAAAATTCAAGACTAAAAGGAGCATTATTACTTTCATATTTATTGAAAACAGAGGAAATAGCATTACTATTATTTGATAACAATTAACACGCATGACAAACACACTGTTCTCGCCCACATGCTTATGGTCATACATCTCTATCGTCCATCAATGACAGTATGAAAGGTACGTTCCACGCGTGCACTCATTTTACGTCTTGTCAGCCACATTCTCCTTACACCTATCTCACATAATATTTCCATTTTTCTCCTTTTTGTCCTCTTAGGTTCCCCAGTTTGTCTGAGACGGGTCACCGGCTTTGATTTACAAATTTGCGAGGTCAGATATTGGTCCGCGGGCCAGCGGTTGAATATTCTTGCTTTCGATTGCATCACATTTTCGACATACAGTATGGTCTTGAGAACAAATCACCATGCCCTTAAACAGATCCTTAAACATGGATTTGTATCTACTGCTCATGTGGTAGTAGAAAAAGATGTTGGCAGATGAATTGGCGCTCTCTAAGACTATATTGATTCCCCCCAACACGAACAGCAAATTTTGATTGGAGCCAAAAACACCCAATTCAGGCATTGTCATTATGAGAACAAATACTGCACACATTGGTGTGTAGCAAGCGATGAAAACTGTAGACACCGCCAAAACCATCGTGGCCACTTTCTGGTCTCGTTTTGACGTGTTATCTGAACTATGGGAAGTTGTACACGTCATTCTCCATTTGGCCTTGGTCCGCAGTTTGGCGACGAGTGTAAATGTACAGATGATGATTGTGATGTAAGCACTGAAGGGAATTAAAGCGCTGTTTACCATGTAAGAAATCTGCTCAATAAACTGACTGTCTTCTGTAAAGACCAGTCTTAGAATAGTTCTGTTTCTTTCAGGCGAGAATACCCACGACAACTCACCCATGCAGTAAAATAAGGAGACACTGCAGGTAAAGGCGATGAATAGACAAACGATGATGATAATGACACGACCTGCTGTTATGATGCTCTTCACCTGAAAGAAAAAGTAAAAGTTCCAAAGATTTTTAGTCTCTGTTTGCCTTTATAAACAACTAGTACATTAACCTATTGAATATTTTTTTTTTTGTGAAAGGTGGGGGNGGGAGGGGAGGTTTGCAACAACAGTTAAACTTATGAGGGTGGATAAAACAATTACACCTAACTAAATTTTATGTATAAAAGTAGCTAACGATTTTCAGTAAATAGAGATACTATGCGTTACCCATTGCCTCTTTGCAAGCGTTAATTTAGTTTTGCAACTTTGAATGTTAGTCTTTGAAATGGTTTGGCCAAAAGTTTTGATGCTAAGATCGTGGGTCAAAGTCTATGCCACACGCGGCCTGTCTAATTTGCCCAAGGCCATGAAATGGAGAGTTCAAGGGGCCAACATACAATTTTTACATGCAAACCGTGTTCTTGTCACTCGCCACTGAGGTACATCGACAAACAACGACGTCTTTGGTAATTTTTGTTTTTTCAACTAAGTTTTGTTGCTTTCTCACGGAGTACTCGATATAAATATTTTTTTTTAAAAGTTCTTAACAAATTAAATGTTTGCAGCAACTCAGGATAATCATTTGGAACGAAACAGATCCATCCATCCATCCATCCATTCCATCCCTCCGCCTGTCCGTCTATTTAGGGAAGTATAAATGAGAAATGGGAAGGAGAAATAGGTAATACTACGTCAGGATAATGAATGCTGGTGGGGGGNACACACACACACACACATACATGATACACACCACGGCACAACTCGCCCGACTTTATAAGGACATGGAAGAAGTGAAAATAAAGGTGATGCAATAGTAAATGAAAAGACGGGGTTGTAGTGTGAAAACTGTAGCGTGGCGAAAAAAGAAGACGGCATAGGGGCAGAATAAAAATGACAATATAAAACACGTAAATGTTGCAAATTATCTGCGTTTTTTTCATATATAATTCAAAATACTGCGTTTTTTCACTCCAAACACTATCTCGTAATCGCGAATACCATACACCTAGATTTATTTCAACTTCGGGCTTGTATTCAATGGTGAGTAGGCTATTCCAGAGTGGTATCAATCATTCCAGATAGAAAAAATAACAATCAACAACAAAGTATTTAATAAAATGAACAGAATCAATAAAGCTCAAAGCACGTGGATAACAGCAGATGGAAGACGCCACTCAATAAAGCTCAAAGCACGTGGATAACAGCAGATGGAAGATGCCACTCAATAAAGCTCAAAGCACGTGGAAAGCAGCAGATGGGAGATGCCACTCAATAAAGCACAAAACACGTGGATAACATCTGATGGGAGATGCCACTCAATAAGGCTCAAAGCACGTGGATAACAGCAGATGGAAGATGCCACTCAATAAAGCTCAAAGCACGTGTGGATAACAGCAGATGGAAGATGCCACTCAATAAAGCTCAAAGCACGTGGAAAACAGCAGATGGGAGATGCCACTCAATAAAGCACAAAGCACGTGGATAACATCTGATAGGAGATGCCACTCAATAAAGCTCAAAGCACGTGGATAACAGCAGATGGAAGCTGCCACTCAATAAAGCTCAAAGCACGTGGATAACAGCAGATGGAAGATGCCACTCAATATCAAAAACTGCATTTAAATAGAGGTAAAGAATGTAACATTGTCATACAGAACCAATTTAATACTATAAGCGTTTGAGCTTGGACCATCAGCAAAAACTATATACACTGCTGGAAGTCACAGATAAATTGTGGTTCAAAAAGTTGATGCTCAAAATATGACATACAGAAAAGTTACCAAAGAAGGAAAAAGGAAGAGAACGAGAAAGAAATAGGAAGAGAAGAAAAAGTAGAAGGAGGTGGAGGAGGAGATGTATAAAAATAAGACTTTTCGATAAGCTATCTCAAGCATGGTGACACATAAAGCACATCCTCCGTAGGTGAGTATTTCTCATGGCAATATTATGTAGCATATATGAAACACACAACAATACATTTAAAATATCTCCGTAAATCTTCTATATACTTGGCAACTTTGAAACACGTGTGTCGCTTTTCCGGACAAACTACCATGAATACAGACTTCAAATTTGGCGTGAAGGTGTGAAAAGATACATCATACATCATGACCACCTTCCATTTTTGCCACTTGGAATCCCGGAATTAGGAAAAAAATATTTTTAAATGTCCTTCTACGGCTATTGGCAATTCCGGCCCGGACACGAAACAAAATTTCGCCAGCGGATGACGTCACAAAAATTTGCCTACCTGGAAGTATTCATCGGCAAGAACGGCAGTTGGATTATGCCCAGGCGAGAGGAAAGGATGAAGACACTCACTCACACACACACACACACACACACACACACACACACACATACACACACACACACACACACACACACACACACACACACACACATAGAGAGAGTGATGGAAAAAAAATTCAAAGTTATT